>CAJQUW010015844.1:0-14117 GCA_907163375.1 Prostheceraeus crozeri | reverse complement strand
ATTGTTGTCTGGCTTTCGCTGCAAAAGAGATGCTTGCACTAAGCGTTCGGCTCAAGGAAGCCCAGACCAAATCCTCTTTTATTTCTGTGGCTCTTTTCTGGTAAGAGCCATGAGTTTTGAACTGCAAGCATCAATGCCAGCAATTAATTACTGAAGTACGGGCTTTTTTGATTTAAGTCCAACCCTTAATATACCGGTTGGAATCAGAACGCGGTCAAACACCAACCCTTATTCCTCGTTTATTTTCTTGCTCATGACCTGAGAACACTGAATTCTCTTGCCGATTGTCCCATCGGTAGCATTTGTGATGATTCTGATCCCATCAACGAGTGCTAACCATTGACTGTGTGTTATCTTGGTCACCTGCATAAAGTACTTGGTGTTTCGGTCCTTCGGTAATCAATGGAGTCACGGTGGTTATTCCCTTTATCCCTTTTTCATATTTTCAATGATCATTTCTCAAATCCTGTTTGCCATATTGGGCCGGTTAGCCAACGCCTTTCTCCAGAAAATTTCGGCAAATTTCGGCCACTGAAGTATCGATCTGCGTAATCCCTAAGGGAGCGGCGAAGCTCTGAACAGCAGATCAATCACAATACTTCACCAATTGGTAATCCATTCAATGATGGTCGCCCTCGGGTGAATATGTGCTCAAACGGTATAATACCCAGCAGGTGCAAGACACCATATCTTATAGTCGTACTTCACCGGCTTCCCCTTGATGTACTGCTTACAATCCGTGTTTTCCGACGTATGGCAACCTACTTTCATCCACAGCAAGCAAAGTTTCTGAAGCAAAATCTTGCTATAAGTCAGAAGCGCTCATCAGCAGTGCGAAGTATGGCTAAGCTGAGCAATAATTGTCACCTGAATCCAAGGAATGCATTGTCACACGCTATGAAAAATACTTCGTTCAGGGGTTTCGAAGGTATGTCTGACATACTTCAGCAACAAAATGCATTGCACGTTTCACTGGATTTCTGGGGGCGGGTCTGTCTTGGGGGGTTCTGGACCGGGTCTGGTGGCTGGTCTGGGGCTTCGGGCGTCTTGTCTGGGGGGGTGTCTGGTTCTGGGAGGGGTTCTGGTCTGGAGGAGTCTTGTCTGGGGGTCTGTCTGCTAGGTTCTGGGGGGGCTGGGGGGCGTCTGGGGGCTTCTGGGGGAGGGGGGTGGTCGTCTGTGGCTGGTCTGCTGGTGTCGTGGGAGGTCTGGGTTCCTGGCTGCTGGTTGCCTCTCGGGGGCTGGGGAAGGGGGTCCTGGCTGTTCTTCTTTGTCATGGGGGGCCTGGTCTGACTGCGCCTAAACAGCCGCCATCTTGAGTGCTGACATACCTTATACCAAAACGCAAATGAAAGTGCGGAATGTCCTCATAATTTACAAAAAAAATCATGATCGCCCTTTAATGCGAGCATAATTCATAGTCCATGTCAGCTAGGTTATGCGACATAAGTCCTCATCAAAAAACAATTCAAGTAAGTTCACAGATCATCACCAATAAAAGTGTCGCTTTGATCAAAGCAAAAATATTCAGGGGTTGCTTTATGTCGGACTTCACCACGTTCCTTCCAATCTTTCTTCTTTTCCGGGTGAGTGCCACCGGTTCTCCGACGTCATCGGCCAGCACGCAGATCTTCGTAAAGAGCGACTATGTCCTGGACCTTTCCATGACAATGCATCAGCCTAGCATGAAGTTGGCGTCCGCTCCAGATGTGTCCAGTATGACATCTGATCACATCTCATCACCACTGTTTCCCTCCGACTCCTCGCCATCAGATGGTGGAATTATGGCTACCGATGCATGCGTGAATGCATCGTCATGTCCACTAATGAACACAATTTCGTCTACGGTTGTACCTGAAAACACACGATGACATTATTATCTGAACATTAGTCGCAGACTGCAGTCATAATCCGCAAACATTACATATCGCGAATTCGTAAAACCGCGCTAACGCCCCAGTTCATTCCTCACGCGATTTCGATTTTCATCACTGCATCAAGGTTTTCCATCCATCGTACACAATCTACTAGTCTTATTATCGAAATTCGATACTCTCAGAACTACTTAAAAATGTCAATATAATGGCACTGCATCAAACAAATACTTCATGCAGGGGGGGGGGGGGGGGGGGGGGGGGGGGGGGGGGGGGGGGGGGGGGGGGGGGGGGGGGGGGGGGGGGGGGGGGGGGGGGGGGGGGGGGGGGGGGGGGGGGGGGGGGGGGGGGGGGGGGGGGGGGGGGGGGGGGGGGGGGGGGGGGGGGGGGGGGGGGGGGGGGGGGGGGGCGTCGTAAGGAAAATTGCTTAGTGCAGGTGCTATTGTCTGCCTATGAGCCTAAGCTCCCGTTTCCAAATGCGATATCACGCGCATTTTTGTGACATACCACTGGTGGGTCTGTCATTCTTTGTGTTTTTTATATTATGAATAATCGTTGTACAGGCTGTAGTACTACCGTGCCTGGTAAACAGCGGCTCCCAATTAATAAGTAATTTGAGATATGTCAAAAAACCATGTGGTATACCTTGCCCACTGTTCCCACTGCGGGAACAAAATATTCAGTTCATGTTTTGGAAAATGGTAATTTCGAAAATACAAGTTTACAAATTAGAACGCATACCCATGCATCTGATGTAATTTGTCATTTAGTTACTTTCTACGTAATATAAAAATGTCCACAAGACTCACTTTTTGTCGACGAACCATGTTGACAAATACAATGAGCAAATATTCAAATTTCGTCGCGCCAATCAAAGTGATATTTGTAATCAACTGTAGAAACAACACATGCACATTATGAGGAAGGTTTCCTTGACATCAACCATATACAGCGTCAATATTGTTCCCATGATGAGTTATAAATGATCTAGAACAAGTTTTTTTTAGTTGTTCTCACCTACGAAACAGTGGAAAAAATGGGTTAAAATTTTGTCTTGTTGAAGATCTTTGGGTTCCACATGAATTGTAGTTTAACCCTCTAATGATTGAAAAATACTACCCCTTTTATGATTTTTATGGGGTCCAATGGACCCCAACCAAAATACCTGTGTTTGCACAAAAGTTTTCCGGAAAGTTCAATAATATTAGGTAAATTTTTCTCAAATCAAGCCTTGTGAATTACTCTAATATACAGTTTCTACTGCAAATATAAAAGAATAGTTCATCGATCAACTGTTTTTATTGCCGGATAAACAAGACAAAACACAAACCAAATTTGAATGCAATGAACAAATGAATCGTCCGCAAGAAGTTACATGTGGGGAGCGCGCGTCTTCTATCTGCAGATCTTGGGCAGAAAACATCTCATCATTCCTTGTCTTTTACTTATCGTTCTCTTCTTTTCTTTCTTGACTCTTCTCTTCTTTCTTATCTTTTCTTTTTCTTCTATAAGCATCGCTATCCTTAATTCTTATTCTTAATCTCTAGCAGTATTTATCTTTTAACTTACCTTTCTTCTTCGTACCTTCATCTAAATCTTCCATTTCTTCTTTACCCTTTTCTTTATCTTATCTTAAATGCTTTTTCTTCTTTCTTCGGTCTTCTTAGCATCTTTTATCTTTTTATCCGTTCTTTTCTTTTTTCTTATGTTAGTGCTTCTCTTTTTCTTCTTTCTTCTTTCTTCACCTATACTTTCACTGTATCTTTCTTTTTCTCTTTCTTTTTCTTCCTTTCTTCTTTCTTCTCGTATTTCTTGTCTCTTCGTTAACTTTATTACTTTATCGTCTTTCTTCGTTTCTCTTTCTTATTTCTTTCTTCATCTTCTTCTTCTTACTTCCTCTTAATATCTTTCACCTTCTCTCTCTTCTTCTTCGTATCTTTTCTTTTCTTCCTCTTAAATATCTTATGCTTTATCTTTAATCTATCTTCCTTTCTTATCTACCTTCTTCTGCTTCATTTTCTTTTATTTTCTTATCTTACTGGAATTCTTTTCCTTTCTTTCTTCTATCTCTTAACTTACTTTTACTTATCTTCCAATTCTTTTCTTTGCTTGCGTCTTTCTTTTTCTCCTTATTCCTTGAATCTTATCATACTTTATTGCTTTCTCCTTCCTATCTTCTTTTTCTAACTTTTTCATCTCTTCTTAGCTTTCTGTTCTTTCTATCTTTCTTACTTTGTTTCTTACGTTCTTTTCTTCTTTTCTGTAATAACTTCTTATCTTTCTCATCTTACCTGTCCTCATACTTTCATCCTTATCTGTCTCTTTACTTGTTTCTTACTTTCTTCCACATCTTTCGTTATTTTTTTCGTTCTTATCTTTCTTTCTATCTTTCTTTCTTTTTCATTCATCTTATCTGATCTTTTTCTTATCTTACCTTTCTTTATCTGACTTATCTTCTTCTTATCTTATCTTTTCTTACATACTCTTTCTTTTCTTCTCCTTCATTTTTCTTCTTCTATCTTCTGCTTCTTTTCTCTTTTCTCATATTCAGCTTCTTTCTTATCTTTTTCTTCTTCTTCTCAATCTTTCTTCTTTAGCTTTCCCTGTTTTCGTACTTCTTCTCTCTGCTTTTGCATCTTCTACTTCGATCTTTTGCTTCTTCTGGCTTTTCTTCTTCTACTTTAGCTTTATCTTCTTTCTTACTTCTTCTTGTTATTTCGTTCTCTTTAACTTTTTTCTTCTTCTTTCTTTTCAGTCCTCTTCTTTCTCTTTCTCTGAACTTACTTTCTTATACTTCAACTTTCTTTCTTTTGTCTGTTTCTTTTCTACTACTAGCATTCTTTACTATCTGTTCTTATTCTTTTCTTCTCTCTTTCTTCTTCGTTGCTTTCCCTTTCACTGAAGTTTTGTACTCGAGGAACGTGCGATGCTTGTAATTCCTGAGCACGTGTTCATCGATTCCTGTTGATACCAGTACGAGGCGAATCCCAAACTCAGCAAGAACATCCCTGCGCCGTTGATTTATGCTGATTCACTTGTGGAAAAGGTCTTTGTGAAGAACAAAGGCATTCCAAGACAAGCAATATCTAGATGTTGAAAAAAACCTGGCACGTGCATCTCCGGACTTGAAATATTTGGTTGTATAACAGGCAAGCAGTTGATCCATCCTGTCGTGCCACACTTTACGATGAATGTAATCGAATAATCACTGATGCTTTCGGTTTTTCAGCATTAACTCAAGGTCGGCGAGGAATGCTCGCGCTGAAGAACGATGACCATCTTTGTCTTCTTGCTTTGTACGCCTTCGATTTGATTATGAGCTCCGTTATAGAATTGAGAAGTATGCAATCGTGTACCTCTATACTCTGATTTCCACGGGACGGCCCTTCGATTGCCCTCATTGTTTCCCCGGAGTGTCCATGTTTCTCTCCAAGATTTTTCGAGAAAGTTGAGAGAGAACAATAGAAGTTGTCCCGTTGTATACCAATTCCTGTGCACAAAGAGCTCTCGTTAGCTGCAGCACGACAGGCTCTCCTAGGACAGTCCGCTCTGGTTTCATCTTTCCAGTATACATCACAATTTTCCACAGTAATGCAAGGTCGAATCGTTGAGACATACCAAAATTTCAAGCCATATTTCGCAGGTTCGACGGAATAGATTGTATGTACGACACCTGCCTCGAAAACGGTACAGTTGCTCATCGATAGTTATTGTTTCCGTCTCGGGGAAGTACATGCTGAATTATGTGTTAGTCCGTCAAGATAATCCACAGCACCAACTTTCCTTAGCAATCGCGAAGTGCGTGTCCGCTCAAGATTATCGAATCGCAGAAAGCTTCGTAAATATTCTTTGAATCGTGCAATGTCATGGGTTTTTCGAATAATACTACGACCGTGCTCTTGCATTGAATAAGTTTCGTCAATACTTTCAAGGTGACCTTGTAACCGCCTCTCAATATGCACAAGCCATGTTAGCCTTCATCTCCTCGTAATTCGTTGTTTAGGAAATCTTCACCACGCACTGCGCGCCTTCGCAATTTGTTTCGAACACCAAAGTGGTCAATCATTTTTGTGTTCGAAAAAATTTGAAGAAAAAAGATTCTTCATCATGAACGCGGCAGAGCATAGGTGTGGTCCTGACGGTGCGAATGAAATTTCGTGCTGGTGCCTGACCGCTGTCGAGGAGCCGTTGTTTGGCCACATTCTCCGTCTGACTTCTGTACTCCGTGAGTTCTGTCCTCGAGTTCGCGGCATGTCGCTTCCCCCCCTCCCTCGATTCATCCGCTTCCTCAATGCTTCCATTAAAATCGTTGTAGCTATGCGCCTCTTCTTCATATCAGAAAGACAGTCTTTCTTCATCTTATATCGGCGAGTCCAATATCTACAGTGTCATTTTCCATGTGCTTCTTCGTTTTCGTTGAAAGGCAAACATGTGCTCTGAAGCGTCGCCTCGTCGGCAGCCTTAACTAAAGTGCAGGAATTCGCAATCTGCCGTAATTTTGTCATCTAGTGCAGCGCAAGCCAATCCATGCGTGACGTTTCTGGGAGAGTAGCGGGGTGTCGGCTGTAGCTATGGGTCTTGACCTCTTATTGATCTTGCGTTTAAATGTGGGAATGCGTCGGCAGCGCTAGCCGGGCGCAGCGCGCCATGTGTATTTGTCCCTCCGACGCTGGCTCCGCCGCGCTCTCACTTTTTTTTCACTCACATGTATGCCTGATCAGCGCATGTACGCTCGCACAGCTGTTGTGAAGCTTGACCTTGGGTCCATTGGACCCCAACAAGCACAACGTAATATCCCTCATTTTATTCAAATCCTCTAACCCTAACCTTGTCAAACATTTAGGATATAAGCGCTTGGAAAGAGAGTAATTCGCAGGGTAATGAGAATAACATTGCTTACAAATAAGTGGAAAAAATCTGACTACAAAACAATTTTTTGGTAGTCCAAGTACCCAAAATCATCAAAAGGGTTTTGTAGCGATTGATCGTTGAAAAGTCACTTTAATTGATCACGTTAATTGTCGCTAAACAAAACTGCGAGAGGTAAAATCGTCATTTTTAGGACGACAAACGCGATTCAGGCGAGAAACGCTCTCTGGCGAGATTGCATAACAGTTGTACAAAATAAACTAAAATCGCTCGCTCAACAAATAGTAAAACACAAGGATCAATAAAATAACATATGTCACGGAGCAGTACACTCCCCCTCTATGATCGCGTAGATCATACTCATCAAACTCAAATCTAAAAAAATCAACTTTGAGAATTATAATAAACTCGAAAAATATAAAGACTGGACCCATCATAATACTAGATAGTACTAGAGTAATCCATGTAACACTGATGTAGATAGTAGAAATCACGACTGAAACATACCAATGAATATCGTCTGTACGATAGGGACAACATGAACATTAAATGTTATAATCTCGAATAAGGAATCTCACAAAAAATTCCACATTGCACGATAACGTGAGAATCCTGTCTGATAAACCTCTGAGACCACGTCCCATCGAATGGATCCACCATGGAATAGTGACTGGATAGAATGATTACTAGACCGTAATCTAAAATTGAAATCCATATAATGTTCAGGAATAGTTAAGAGATCAGCAGTTAGAAACAGTCAAGATTTTAACCAAATAATACGAGTTCCTTCACGGGTCCACGAGTAAGAAGATGTGCTTCTCAACTCTATTCTTTTCCTCACTAAACATCAGAGCTAGGAAAGTGGCGAATAATATAGCTTAAAGCCAAGAGTTTCCTGATGGGCTGTCTGGGCAATGTTGGTTGGCTGTCTGGTGTGATGCTGTTGTGTGATGTCACGCAGACAACGATGTCCCTCCACTTGCAGATTGAGGTCCGTCGCGGTCCATTGTTGTCTCGTTGCAGTGTGCACAGATAGTCTCTCTTCCATCGCAACCAAAACCGATCAGCCAAA
Source organism: Prostheceraeus crozeri (assembly GCA_907163375.1). Lineage (NCBI taxonomy): Eukaryota > Metazoa > Platyhelminthes > Polycladida > Euryleptidae > Prostheceraeus > Prostheceraeus crozeri. The sequence goes on along the minus strand of CAJQUW010015844.1, from coordinate 6,305 downwards.
GCTGACGTAATTTCCACTGAGAATCGTGCCATGTCTTGTTCGGTCATACGTGAGGGGAATTCGGTATGTCAACATGCTTCTGCGTACCCAACATCGAGGGTGACAGAATAAGACGGGTCTTGCTGGATCGCTTGAAACACTGGTTAGAGGTCTTGAAGTTCACAATTGAGCACACTTCCGCCATAAACGTAACGAGAACTTTCATGTGTGGAGTTTACCGGGTTAACAGGAACAAGGGATTCCAAAATTTCTCCGGGCCAACACCAATCACATCCTTTCCCATGTACCTCCGAATGTGGTGAAGCATGAGAAAAAGAGATTAAAGCAACCAAATACCTTCGTTCCGGGCGACAATTCATGAATAGCCCCTTTTCGATGAAGTGAGACGTGATACCAAGTTCTCGAACAGCTCCAACAAAATTAGATCCCCTCGATCAGAGCGAAATTGCTTTCACCGTCCTCGATGCATATGAATCTTCGAAGAGCATTGATAAATGATTCACTCTGCTCAAATTCTTAAACAACTTCTATGTGTATTGTGTCTCGTATGACCTACACAAAAACAAATATGACCCCCCAAACCTTACTGTTAGCTTTGCCCTCCTCTCGTACGCGAGTAACAACATTCCAATCCGAACGTGTCGATTCCTACTAAGAAAACGCTGGACTTGGCGTGAAGCAGATCTGTTGGTAAAGTCTGCCATGAAACTGATGTTCGGTTTTACCACGAAGCCGACGACAGGTAACGCACCCTGTATAACAATTGTACAACGACGCTTGCCGCCAACAATCCAATACCCAGCTGATCTACTCGCGCCCCTTCTGTAAATGTCTTCCTTGGTTTGGGTGAATGTGATAATGTTCGAATAAGGAGAGTCGCTACATGACCTTTAGAATAATGATTGGCTGATGTTTCTGATCGTGCCGATCCTTCCTCCAACTCTCATGATTCCGTGTTCAATCTGTGCGTGGATTCAAAGAAGAGATATATTTTTTTGTCATTTTCGTAATGTTCACTTGCACCAACTTGATGATATTCGACTTCTTGCCCTTTCTAAAGGTTCAGACTTACAAAGTCGAGTCAGTTGTCTAATTCGATCGGCGAGCTTCAACAACAAGCGATTGCCCTTGTAAACTTATCCAGCTGGAAAATTTCTTAAAGCGTTCGTTGACTAAGCTCTGATGTGTGCAGAGGTTGTCAGGCATCTGGCTTTTCGTTTTCAATTCTTTATCTTCCTTGTTGTTTTTTCGGTTCGACAAGTAGTAAACTTCCATCTTGAGGATCTCGATCATTAGTCCTGAGAATTCGGCCTCTTAACCATGTGAACTATCTTGCAACTGAAACACTGTTAGGCCGCTTGTAGCTTGGTCGGCAGGATTTAAGCTCTGTGGATACATGAAACCATTGCGTTCGGACCATGTAACACTTCGAGATTCGACTAACTCTGTTTGCAATACATATTACTTGGAATCGTCGCTTTCGTTGGTGATATAGTCCAAGTATACGACACGACTGTCTGTGGTAGAATTTCATGTCTTCATAGGAATATCCAAATATTGATTTATCAATTCCGCATATCTACTGAAATAGACCGCTGCGCAGAGTTCTAAAAACGTGGAATAGTGTGACTGTGTCTAGTGCGACCTTTGCTTTACCAAGAAGGAATCCAACAGTACAATTACCTTCGGAGTCGATTTAACTTCAAATATGGCTACTGAGCCAACTGGCCTCCTTCGATGCATCTGAGAAAAATATGACTTCTTTCGATTCGAGATTTGGTGTACTGAAGATTCTTGAGTATCTCTTGATATCGCTGTCTTTTTCAAGTGTTCCAGAGAATCTGCCCACATTCCTCCACTTCGCCGCAAATATTCGCATTGAAAATGGTGCATGACCCATCCATCAGCGACCAGATTTTTTCCATCATTTTCACGTAGCAGGAGTTTGCCTTTAATAAGCATCAGGATCATGCAAAACCGATTGGGTCAAAAATGCTGTTTCAATACTGACAGAACCGCCGCGTGCTAGAGAATGGAGCTTTCCTGTGATCAACCGATCTCAAAGGTAAAAGCATCTCGCGATAACCAATCCCATAGAAGTCCTAAGCTCGTGGGTGGTTGGCAATACAATCCTCTTTTAAGTCCAGAAACTTTAATATCACATTGCCAAGATCCTCGGCCGGGAACGACGCAATACTTCTTGCTTTGTTTGACGCTAATTTGTGTAAGACGAAGACCAGAATCTGCTAAGGCTGACTGAGTTTCCCGTGACGAGACTGACTGCTTTCAATTCCGTGTGACCGCGCACGATGCGAGGCCATCCATACTAACGTAGAAATGTCGTTCACGAAACGTTTGACTTGTGAACTTGCGTTTGCGACCTGCTTAACGGAGTCCCAACGTGGCCTATGGCTGGAGAAGGAGAATTTCCCGAACACATGCACGGTCATTCGGTAATTCAATTAGAGAGTAATTCATCGTTGTTCTTGTACCAGAATTGAATCGGTAAATAATCTCTAGGGCGCTTCGCACACTTTTGAAGTTGTAAAACTCATTCTGCTGGCACATCACAAATAATTTTTGCTACTTTCTTCTTTCCCTGAAGTCATTCAGGATGCCCTAAGAGACTGTTGAGAGATCCGGACCCTTGAGTAGGACGCTATTTAGAGAGACTCCTTCTAAAGACTGCTGACGAATCGAATACGACCCTGATTTTGTCCGGCTTCTTTTGGGTGATACACACTCCGAACAAAGGTAAGTACCACACTTGGCGATCGGAGGCTGCTGGGGGCCACTTCGGCATGTCCGTATCTTTCAAAACGTTGTCCATGGAACTGCGAACATATGTAACCTTTTCGTGGTATTATTTTTCATGTCTTCTCATCCAGAATGCTCGCTCCGTTTCAATGCTAGGCTTCGGTTGTTGGGGAAAGTTGAGGCACTCAATCTCCGGAATGGCAATGGAGCCTCCCAATGACCATCAGACCCCTTCATCTAAGCCGCGTTCATAATTTCCAAGATCTGAGCATCCCTCAATCGAATTCGCTTCTTTTTTCGATCATTTTCTGTAGTTCAAGAAAGGATCTATCCGAAGTTGAGATTGGCATGGAGGAAATACTGAGACCGACCGTTGAATAGACCTGTGCTTGTGTTTACGGTTTACAACTGAGGGTTTGTGTACATACTAAAATCTACTTATATATCTTTCGTGTTTTTCTTTACTTGATTTTACTTTTCTCGTATTTTTCTCTTGATACCGTTTTTTTATCTTAATCTTATCCTTGTTTTTTTACTTTGATCTCTCACCTTATCGTTTTTGGCCAAGACAAACTTTCTCCGACTATAACCCAACCTAAACCGACCTCTCTGAGCAGAGGCCATCTCGTCAGTACCGAACTCGTTTGTTCGAGGGACATAATGAACGATAGGGTCTGGGTCACGACCGATCAACAGTTCGATTCTGACATCATATAGGTGGGATGAATTCAGCGATATCTTCCATATGTGAATAGTTTCTTTGCAGCTAAGTGACGTAGGAATTTCGTTGTAAGGTCTGGAATGCAGTCGCATTCCAGGATTTCCGGTAGATCAATTTAGTACTTTCCGTCATAGGAACTCAATAACATAACCGAGCTTAATCTACCAGCTGTGGCTACTCCTACCCTGAGCAGGTGGAAAGAAAGTAGGGAGATTCAGGCTGTTGTCTGGAATGCGTCAAAGAACCGAGGACTTGCCAATGTCCGAATTGCCTTGGTCGTCTATGATGGCGTAGACAAGTCGCTGTCTCAGTGCTCGCCAGTCGGATAGATTCTTACTAGAGACTATCTTTGGCGCAGGATTTGCTAGTTTGTGGTCGGGTCTTCACATACGCTTATGCAATTAGGAGTGACGTCGTTGTTTTGCTCCCCTCCTTGAGTTGCCTTTGCACCGTCATGTACGCAGTTGGGTGACCTTCCATTCCCATAACTTGCTGTTCGGTTTCTTGAGGCAGCGCGAGCGAGAGCTCCGTAGATTTGCAACATTTAAAGCTAAAAAACCCATTGTCGCGTAAAAACTTCCGCCTATCGATACTAGGCTTCGACCTGAAAAGCTCGGCATTTCATTCAGACGTATGATTCGTCTCATGAATTTGGACATAAGCCTAAACTCGATGGCCTTGCACGTTGGTCCTCGTTTGTACCAACAGTTCGTTGATCGGTTTTAGTTTTCTTTGTGACGTTCTCTCGTCATATACCACTCTTGTTTATCAGTGCATTTGTCTTTACGGACACTGATCAAATTTGATAGTGAAAACTAGGGTCGTTTACGTACACGCGCTTAGCTTACGAAGAAACTCGTCAAAAATAGAACGGAGGATATGGAGTTTCGAAAGACGCTCTTTATGAGCTGCTCGCCTCGTTTGGTCCCATCGTCCTAATACATTGTAGGTAGCTTGCTAATGATGCGTTGACAACCCGCGAGTAACAAAGTATGACAGAAGACGATCGAAAAAAAAACAAAAAATTTTCTGGGTCTTCTTTGACTGCGAGTATTTTCTGACACTATGTCCACATAAGTCATAACAAAACGACGGTCGTTCGTTGTTCCTAGACGCTTGAAAGATTTGAGTCTGCTTTGTAACGATGTTTTCTATGCTCTCTGGTCTCGCGAAACGTTCATTCAGCCTCTCACCAAAATGCGTTGCACCCCTATATCTGAGTAATGAATTAATAGGCTGCGGCGCAATGCTCTGAGCTGTCTTCCATGAATCGTTTCCTAACTCACTTGACTAGTAAATCCATTTCTTTTCGGCAGCCACCGCTTCTAATTCTGTCATCACGCGACTGAAAGGAGTCAATTTCCAGGCGTCCGAAACATCTCGGGCCATCATTGAATCCTGGGTTGGGGATACGTGAGCGTAGGAAGAGTGCTACGTTGATGTTTTTCTTGTTTCCTTTTTTTTTTTGTTTCTTGTAGTTATATCTTCTAAGTTTTATATAATTTTTTCATTCTTGTCTAATTTATTTTTCCCTTTGTTCCTTTTCCTGGAAAGGTTATTATAGCAAATAACTATCCGTTGTTTTATACATCGGCACCCGGTGTAGGTTCAGAATTGGGGGGCCCACCCCTATTACGTTTGGAAATTTGTCGACATATCCAGGGATATGACTACCGGACCGTAATGACACAGGATTGAAGTATTTCGTTGGGCTTCTGTTGAACAAATTCGATTTGTAGCTTGTTACTGGTAATTGTGATCTCTAACGACGGCGGCAGTAGCCGATGTTGTAATTGCGTACGCATGTTTTCTCTAGGCATCTGTTGGTAAAATTGGCTGTGACGCGTTAAGGGGAAGAAATCCTACGAAGCGGCGGTGCGTGGAAATTGTCGCATGACCGCTAGAAATCCGATTTGAGATCCATGAAGACTGTTTGCCTAGACCCTACTACTTCCTCTCCTGCGGCGCTGTTTGATCCTCAAGCTTTCCTTAACCTCAAATACTTTGATATGCTCAGCCTGATTTGATTGGCAACATCCAATTCTCGTAGTTTCAAATGTCAATTAATTTCGTCCGTGTCAAGTTGTGCATTTGCCAGTTGCAGTTTCTTACGTGATGTTTACCCGAACGTGCGACCGAATTAACGTGAACCCGGTCCGTGCATCCTCTACCACGTTTGCCTACATGACAGGTGTTGTACTTTTGAGACAATTCTTCGTAAACGTAAGCTCCATATTCTTCTCTGGAAAATGACAATTGGTGTCTAATGTTCGCTATCCGTAAATGACAAGAAATCTTTTGTAGACTTCTTCATATGCCTTAAAACAAGCGTGGAGTTTTGAGCGGGCTCTCGAAACCTTTATTAGCTCCTAGGTCTAGCGATTTTAGCAGATCAAGAAGCTCACTTCCTTTCCCTCCTTCCAGTTGCTTGACGTAGTTTCGCATTCCTTCCTCGAAGTAGCGTTTGTCCGCCGGTTCGGACAGTGTCCACGAACCGTTTTTCCCATAGCGTGAATGACGTTGGAAGAGTTCAATGCGAACAACAAATGATGATGTTAATGACGATTTTTACTGTAGCGGATTGATCGGATAAAAAGTCACTTTAAATTGGATGCACTTTATTGTCGCTAAACAAAACCTCCGGAGAGGGTAATAAAGTTCGTCATTTTAGGACGACACAAAAACACGCGATTCAAGGCGTGAAACTGCAACAACTGCGAGAATTCAAAACAGTGCAAAATAAAACAATAATCTCTCGCTTAAACCAATATAAAAAACACAAGTATGGCACATAAAAATAACAAGAACTCGACACGTAGGCAGTACA
>CAJQUW010015843.1:0-28425 GCA_907163375.1 Prostheceraeus crozeri | reverse complement strand
CGAGCAAGAAATGCCTCCACGCTACACTAAGAATGCGCGGGCATCTCCACAAATTTTCAATCAGGAAGCCCGCTGAGACTGCTCTAAGGATGACTTAACTTGGTAAGTGAAAAAGTAAATAAGATACGTATATCCCTATTCTAATACATATCATTTTCATTGCAGATCTTTGCCTGCCTTCACCACCCATCAATTTACTCCGAGAACGAACCATCGCTCTCTTAAGGGCCACCTAGGGCAAGACATGATGAACCTTCCACGCGGTTTGCCCTGGGCAGTCTTCGGACTGGCGAATACTATCATTAAGTTGAATCTGCTATCAGTCAACTTGAACGTTGCGTCGCGTTAGAGGGGTATATAAACCACTGCCTCTCATTTCATTCCATTTCAATCATGCAGACGCCGAACAGTCAAGTCAGCTCTCCTCGCGGACCGCAGTTAAGGCCGCGAAATTTATTTGAGGAGTTCGTCAGGCTAGAGGATCAAGACAGAGTCAACAACAATCTTGCTCGTATTGGCAATCCGATGACATCAACTGCTGCCAATCCAACGGAATGGCGCTACATTCCACTCCTATAGTCACATGCCAGTTAGTGTGGAAGTCGACAGTGCTACCAAAGAGAGAGTCTTTGACTCTCTCAGCAGAATTGGTAGGCTGTAGGATGACGACTCCCGAGAACGAACCATCGGCTCTCTTAAGGGCCACCATGGGGCAAGACATGATAGAACCTCCTCGCGGTTTGCCCTGGGCAGTCTTCGGACTGGCGAATACTATCATTAAGTTGAATCTGCTATCAGTCAACTTGAACGTTGCAAATGAAGTTCGGTGTAATACTTCCTTTCGACGGGCGTTCCTGTAAAGGGCGGCGGTGAAACCCGTAGCTATGTATACCGCAAGGGACATTCGGCAATGGTCAATCTTGTTAAACCTCTCTGCGTCATGTTTGCAAGTGATTGCCTCTGTCTCAACGTAGTATGCATTCGCGCCAGGGCGACATTTAGCCAACTGTCGAAGGTTGCCTAAAACTTTCCATTGCATACGTTATGAGAACCATGAGTTCTACCTGTCTCTATCAATGAGACGAATTGATGAATGGAATGAAATGGGAGGACACTCACGCGCCACACGCCACATAACACACTTCTCTCTTCCGTAGTCTAACAAGCTCTTTACACATGGATCGCAGTCGATTGCTATCCCTGTATCAGAAGTGTAAGCTATCTTAATTTATTTGACACTATTTTATCTACCATCATCGTCCATATGAAATGTTTTTAGATTTACAAGTTAGACTAAGCGTGCTACTATTTCCAAATGAAAAAGTATACATGGTTAAATCATCCACTTAAGCCCATCCATAGTCTAACAAGCTCTTTACACATGGATCGCAGTCGATTGCTATCCCTGTATCAGAAGTGTAAGCTATCTTAATTTATTTGACACTATTTTATCTACCATCATCGTCCATATGAAATGTTTTTAGATTTACAAACGGGTCCCGTAACTAAGGGACCCGTTACTAAGGGTCGGGCCCCTTTAGAGAATATATAAGAAGGAGTTTGAATGTAGATGAATTATACCGTTGAAGAAGACTACTCAGATACAATATGGCAGTAGCCGGTGAAGTAACGATATCTACAACGTCAGCATCAACGTCAGCATCAACGTCAGCATCTATTTTCTTCCCATTGCTTCGGGATCGAGTACCTGCAATGGTGTATCGAGATATTCCCCTTTTCGCTGGGGATGTGATCCTATCAGATAAGATATCATGTGTGGTGGTCAAGCGGGCTGTGGTACAGACAGAGACTCACATATTTCCAACTACGATTGACACTTTTTATTTTACTAAATCACCTGTATATCGTATACATTCAAGTACGAATGACCCACCGGAGAAGCCACTATACATGGAACGAGATGTGCCTATGTACGAAGGGGATGTAATTCTGGGGTACTCCCCTACAAGAATGATGATACGTCGTGCACCAGGATGGGTGGATGATGGAAGGTGGATGGGGGCGTATGTGGAAGTTGAACATCATTCAAAGCCACTCATGGACCCACCGTATGAGACGCAACGATTCCGTCTAGATGGTGAAGCATGGATTCGTGTCATTCCCAACGGATGGTACAGAGACATTGATGAAGAGAGAGGTGATTATAAGTCCTTTAGTGAAATAAGTGGAGAATTTGTATTTCAATGAACTTTTATGTATATATTGAATGAACTTTTATTGAATAAACATACTTCATACATGTGATCATTTTCCTTTGAGTTATACTATAATGAATAGGATGGTATTAGAAGAAGATGGATATGGGTATAAATAAGTTAAGTGAAAATAGATGGGAATATAATCATCATGAGTGAGGTTCCAGAGTGTGAGGTTCCAGAGTGTGAGGTACGTTATCCAATACGTCATTGGAAAGGTAAATTTTGGCAATATCACCGTACCATTCCATTATTTCATGGAGACAAGATAATTTCAGAGACGAAGAACTGTGTAGTGATATCACGCCGTAAGATAGAATTGGAAAATGAAATAATTCCAACGTATATTGACACATTCTATTTTGAAGTAACACCGACATATCAGCATCCAATTACAACAACGGTGGAGAAACCGAAAGACTGTCTTTATTTTGAACGTGATTACATTCCAATGTATGAAGGAGATGTAGTTATATCATGGAATCCTACAGAAACATGTATTCGACGTTCTCCAGGTAGAAAGCGTGAAGATGGAGGAGGTTTGGCACGGGCTATGTATATAGTATATCAACATACTCCAGAAGTGTATAAACGACCGAAATTGACACGACGATTTCGTTTGGATATTGAGAAGAAGGTGTGGGTTCAGATTCTTCATACTGATACATTGACTGACATTGAATGGACGGGTGGACAAACGAGGTGATTTCAGGGTCCCCTGAAGGGGACCCATGAAGGGATCGGGTCCTTTGAGAGATGTATATAAGAGTGGATGAAATGAGTGTCACAATCATAATCATGGTAGAAACAAGAGAAGAGTTGAGAGTAAGGCAGCGTGAGGAGATGAAGACCATCAAACAAATGATTGAAAGATATAAGAGGAGAGCCTATAAATCGAAGAATCCAGAGAAGATCAGAGAGTGTGAGGACACATGCGACTTTGTGCTGAAAGCGACGATAGTGAGTCATCAACGACAATCAAATTATTGGAGAGATGGATTGTGGAAGGGACCCGATAGAGGACCCGATACCTTTTAGAGGACCTGATACCTTTTAGAGGACCCGATCCACTAAAAACTGTATATAAATGACTTTTGAAATCATTTACTTCATATTTTGACTTGAGCTAGTGAACATGCCCGACGTAACGATGATCCAACCTTTACGGATTCGCATTCCCGAAGTGTTAGTGCCAGAGAGCGACGAGGAAGACTGGCCAACTGATCTTCCGTCTGGATGGGGATCGTGGCCCGATTTGAGTGAATTGACTGATGAAGGACTTCCAGAGTTGGTGACGCCTACCCCGATGGACAATCTTCCTCCAAGGTTTTCACCAGACATTACACAGTTGGACAGATTTTTAAATTCACCATCTTCCAGTCGGACGAATTTTAGTGAAATGACGGATGAAGAGTGGGTGACGTACGAAAAGGAGAAGGAGAAGGAGAATAATCCACCTAACTCGAGGGCAGGATCTCCGGTGGTCCCATTGGGATTACGTATGCTTATCCCACAATTGCCGCATCGACAGTTTCATGGACGCATTTCATCAGAATCAAATATACGACGTGAGGTGGATTTGGTGGATGAAGCGTTGGTGCATGCCATTGATATGAACAGTGTTTTCTCATGATTTACTTTCTCATGATTTACTTTCTCGTGTGTGCTTCTTCAATAAACTTACATGGTAAGCCTTGATTCTTTTGAATGAAAGGGTATGGGATGTAGAAGTTTAAGTAATCATATACATAGCAGATTGTATGAATCATGCCATGTTATAGACGAAGACGAAGACGTCAGAGAGGGGGTATTCTTTTACCTCTAGCGGGAATGCTTGGTAAACATTTTGCAGGAACTATTACAAAGGGTGTTTCACGACATATAGCAAGGAAAGCCATTAGACGTATTAAGCGAAAGCGCTAAGTAACAGTGAATGGAATGTTATTATGACAATGCCATATCGTACTAGACGAAGACGAAGACGAAGACGACGTCAGAGGGGTGGTCTTATCATTTCAATTTTACCACGTGTCCTTAATAAAGTAATGAAAGTAATGACACATCGAGATCTAGGTGCAGGTCCTACATTGCTGCATAGATTTGGTGACGAATAAGATTTACTAGTTTGCAATTTAGACTAAGCGTTCTATTATTTGTAAATGAAAGATATAGTTTCAATAGTTTACACGTTAAAAATAAAAATTCAATAGTGTGTATGTTAAGAATAAAGTTCTATCTGTTTGTATGTTAGAAATAAAATGAAGTTTCATCAGTTTACAAGTTAAGAATAAAGTTTTATCTGTTTGTATGTTAGAAATAAAACAAAGTTTCAACGGTTAACAAGTTAAAAATAAAGTTTCAATAGTTTACAAGTTAAAACTAATGTTTCAATAGTGCGTATGTTAAGAATAAAGTTTTATCTGTTTATATGTTAGAAATAAAATGAAGTTTCGCCAGTTTACAAGTTAAGAATAAATTTTATCTACTTGTATGTTAGAATTAAAACAAAGTTTCAACCGTTTACAGGTTAAAAATAAAGTTTCAATAGTTAACACGTTAAAAATAAAGTTTCAATAGTGTGTATGTTAAGAATAAAGTTCTATCTGTTTCTATGTTAGAAATAAAATGAAGGTTCATCAGTTTACAAGTTAAGAATAAAGTTTTATCTGTTTGTATGTTAGAAATAAAACAAAGTTTCAACCGTTAACAAGTTAAAAATAAAGTTTCAATAGTTTGCAAGTTAAAACTAATGTTTCAATAGTGCGTATGTTAAGAATAAAGTTTTATCTGTTTCTATGTTAGAAATAAAATGAAGTTTCGCCAGTTTACAAGTTAAGAATAAATTTTATCTGCTTGTATGTTAGAATTAAAACAAAGTTTCAACCGTTTACAAGTTAAAAATGAAGTTTCAATAGTGTATATGTTAAGAATAAAGTTCTATCTGTTTATATGTTAGAAATAAAAATGAAGGTTCACCAGTTTACAAGTTAAGAATAAAGTTTTATCTGCTTGTATGTCAGAAATGAAATAAAGTTTCACCAGTTTACAAGTTAAAAATGAAGTTTCAATAGTGTGTACGTTAGAAATAAAGTTTCAATAGTGTGTATGTTAAGAATAAAGTTTTATCTGTTTGTATGTTAGAATTAAAAAACCGGTTTCAACCGTATACAAGTTAAAAATAAAGTTTCAATAGTTAACACGTTAAAAATAAAGTTTCAATAGTGTGTATGTTAAGAATAAAGTTCTATCTGCTTCTATGTTAGAAATAAAATGAAGTTTCATCAGTTTACAAGTTAATAATAAAGTTGTATCTGTTTGTATGTTAGACATAAAATAAAGTTTTAGCTGTTTGTATGTTAAAAATAAAATAAAGTTTCAATAGTGTGTATGTTAAGATTAAAGTTCTATCTGCTTCTATGTTAGAAATAAAATGAAGTTTCGCCAGTTTACAAGTTAAGAATAAATTTTATCTGCTTGTATGTTAGAATTAAAACAAAGTTTTACAGTTTACAATAAAAAAATAAAGTTTCAATAGTTAACACGTTAATAATAAAGTTTCAATAGTGTGTATGTTAAGAATAAAGTTCTATCTGTTTCTATGTTAGAAATAAAATGAAGGTTCATCAGTTTACAAGTTAAGAATAAAGTTTTATCTGTTTGTATGTTAGACATAAAACAAAGTTTCAACCGTTAACAAGTTAAAAATAAAGTTTCAATAGTTTACAAGTTAAAACTAATGTTTCAATAGTGCGTATGTTAAGAATAAAGTTTTATCTGTTTCTATGTTAGAAATAAAATGAAGCTTCACCAGTTTACAAGTTAAGAATAAAGTTTTATCAGCTTGTATGTTAGAAATAAAATGAAGTTTCACCAGTTTACAATTTAAAAATAAAGTTTCAATAGTGTGTACGTTAGAAATAAAGTTTCAACCGTTTACAAGTTGAAAAATAAAGTTTTAACAGTGTCTACGTTAGAAATAAAGTTTTATCTGTTTGTAAAGTACGATCGTAGGATTTACTAGTTTGCAAGTTAGACTCAGCATTCTACTAGTTGTAAATGAAAATATCGTTTCAACAGTTTACAGATTAAAATAAACTTTTAACAGTGTGTACGTTAGAAATAAAGTTTTAGCTGTTTATATGTTAGAAACAAAATAAAGTTTCAACAGTTTACAAGTTGAAAAATAAAGTTTCAACAGTGTGTACGTTAGAAATAAATGAAAGTAAAAACTTCATCGTATGAGTATTCAAAGCATGTTTTGTAAATCAAATGTGTGTAGTCCTGACATGATAGAATCGCGTTAGAAATAAAGTTTCAGCCGTTTACAAGTTAAAAATAAAGTTTCAACGGTGTGTACGTTAGAAATAAAGTTTTAGCTGTTTATATGTTAGAAACAAAATAAAGTTTCAACAGTTTACAAGTTGAAAATAAAGTTTCAACAGTGTGTACATTAGAAATAAATGAAAGTAAGAACTTCATCGTATGAGTATTCAAAGCATGTTTTGTAAATCAATTGTGTGTAGTCCTGACATGATAGAATCAAATGAACTTGACAAACGCGTTTTGTCAAGTTCATTTGATTCTATCATGTCAGGACTACACACAATTGATTTACAAAACATGCTTTGAATACTCATACGATGAAGTTCTTACTTTCATTTATTTCTAATGTACACACTGTTGAAACTTTATTTTCAACTTGTAAACTGTTGAAACTTTATTTTGTTTCTAACATATAAACAGCTAAAACTTTATTTCTAACGTACACACCGTTGAAACTTTATTTTTAACTTGTAAACGGCTGAAACTTTATTTCTAACGCGATTCTATCATGTCAGGACTACACACATTTGATTTACAAAACATGCTTTGAATACTCATACGATGAAGTTTTTACTTTCATTTATTTCTAACGTACACACTGTTGAAACTTTATTTTTCAACTTGTAAACTGTTGAAACTTTATTTTGTTTCTAACATATAAACAGCTAAAACTTTATTTCTAACGTACACACTGTTAAAAGTTTATTTTAATCTGTAAACTGTTGAAACGATATTTTCATTTACAACTAGTAGAATGCTGAGTCTAACTTGCAAACTAGTAAATCCTACGATCGTACTTTACAAACAGATAAAACTTTATTTCTAACGTAGACACTGTTAAAACTTTATTTTTCAACTTGTAAACGGTTGAAACTTTATTTCTAACGTACACACTATTGAAACTTTATTTTTAAATTGTAAACTGGTGAAACTTCATTTTATTTCTAACATACAAGCTGATAAAACTTTATTCTTAACTTGTAAACTGGTGAAGCTTCATTTTATTTCTAACATAGAAACAGATAAAACTTTATTCTTAACATACGCACTATTGAAACATTAGTTTTAACTTGTAAACTATTGAAACTTTATTTTTAACTTGTTAACGGTTGAAACTTTGTTTTATGTCTAACATACAAACAGATAAAACTTTATTCTTAACTTGTAAACTGATGAACCTTCATTTTATTTCTAACATAGAAACAGATAGAACTTTATTCTTAACATACACACTATTGAAACTTTATTTTTAACGTGTTAACTATTGAAACTTTATTTTTAACCTGTAAACGGTTGAAACTTTGTTTTAATTCTAACATACAAGCAGATAAAATTTATTCTTAACTTGTAAACTGGCGAAACTTCATTTTATTTCTAACATAGAAGCAGATAGAACTTTAATCTTAACATACACACTATTGAAACTTTATTTTATTTTTAACATACAAACAGCTAAAACTTTATTTTATGTCTAACATACAAACAGATACAACTTTATTATTAACTTGTAAACTGATGAAACTTCATTTTATTTCTAACATAGAAGCAGATAGAACTTTATTCTTAACATACACACTATTGAAACTTTATTTTTAACGTGTTAACTATTGAAACTTTATTTTTAACTTGTATACGGTTGAAACCGGTTTTTTAATTCTAACATACAAACAGATAAAACTTTATTCTTAACATACACACTATTGAAACTTTATTTCTAACGTACACACTATTGAAACTTCATTTTTAACTTGTAAACTGGTGAAACTTTATTTCATTTCTGACATACAAGCAGATAAAACTTTATTCTTAACTTGTAAACTGGTGAACCTTCATTTTTATTTCTAACATATAAACAGATAGAACTTTATTCTTAACATATACACTATTGAAACTTCATTTTTAACTTGTAAACGGTTGAAACTTTGTTTTAATTCTAACATACAAGCAGATAAAATTTATTCTTAACTTGTAAACTGGCGAAACTTCATTTTATTTCTAACATAGAAACAGATAAAACTTTATTCTTAACATACGCACTATTGAAACATTAGTTTTAACTTGCAAACTATTGAAACTTTATTTTTAACTTGTTAACGGTTGAAACTTTGTTTTATTTCTAACATACAAACAGATAAAACTTTATTCTTAACTTGTAAACTGATGAACCTTCATTTTATTTCTAACATAGAAACAGATAGAACTTTATTCTTAACATACACACTATTGAAACTTTATTTTTAACGTGTTAACTATTGAAACTTTATTTTTAACCTGTAAACGGTTGAAACTTTGTTTTAATTCTAACATACAAGCAGATAAAATTTATTCTTAACTTGTAAACTGGCGAAACTTCATTTTATTTCTAACATATAAACAGATAAAACTTTATTCTTAACATACGCACTATTGAAACATTAGTTTTAACTTGTAAACTATTGAAACTTTATTTTTAACTTGTTAACCGTTGAAACTTTGTTTTATTTCTAACATACAAACAGATAAAACTTTATTCTTAACTTGTAAACTGATGAAACTTCATTTTATTTCTAACATACAAACAGATAGAACTTTATTCTTAACATACACACTATTGAATTTTTATTTTTAACGTGTAAACTATTGAAACTATATCTTTCATTTACAAATAATAGAACGCTTAGTCTAAATTGCAAACTAGTAAATCTTATTCGTCACCAAATCTATGCAGCAATGTAGGACCTGCACCTAGATCTCGATGTGTCATTACTTTCATTACTTTATTAAGGACACGTGGTAAAATTGAAATGATAAGACCACCCCTCTGACGTCGTCTTCGTCTTCGTCTTCGTCTAGTACGATATGGCATTGTCATAATAACATTCCATTCACTGTTACTTAGCGCTTTCGCTTAATACGTCTAATGGCTTTCCTTGCTATATGTCGTGAAACACCCTTTGTAATAGTTCCTGCAAAATGTTTACCAAGCATTCCCGCTAGAGGTAAAAGAATACCCCCTCTCTGACGTCTTCGTCTTCGTCTATAACATGGCATGATTCATACAATCTGCTATGTATATGATTACTTAAACTTCTACATCCCATACCCTTTCATTCAAAAGAATCAAGGCTTACCATGTAAGTTTATTGAAGAAGCACACACGAGAAAGTAAATCATGAGAAAGTAAATCATGAGAAAACACTGTTCATATCAATGACATGCACCAACGCTTCATCCACCAAATCCACCTCACGTCGTATATTTGATTCTGATGAAATGCGTCCATGAAACTGTCGATGCGGCAATTGTGGGATAAGCATACGTAATCCCAATGGGACCACCGGAGATCCTGCCCTCGAGTTAGGTGGATTATTCTCCTTCTCCTTCTCCTTTTCGTACGTCACCCACTCTTCATCCGTCATTTCACTAAAATTCGTCCGACTGGAAGATGGTGAATTTAAAAATCTGTCCAACTGTGTAATGTCTGGTGAAAACCTTGGAGGAAGATTGTCCATCGGGGTAGGCGTCACCAACTCTGGAAGTCCTTCATCAGTCAATTCACTCAAATCGGGCCACGATCCCCATCCAGACGGAAGATCAGTTGGCCAGTCTTCCTCGTCGCTCTCTGGCACTAACACTTCGGGAATGCGAATCCGTAAAGGTTGGATCATCGTTACGTCGGGCATGTTCACTAGCTCAAGTCAAAATATGAAGTAAATGATTTCAAAAGTCATTTATATACAGTTTTTAGTGGATCGGGTCCTCTAAAAGGTATCAGGTCCTCTATCGGGTCCCTTCCACAATCCATCTCTCCAATAATTTGATTGTCGTTGATGACTCACTATCGTCGCTTTCAGCACAAAGTCGCATGTGTCCTCACACTCTCTGATCTTCTCTGGATTCTTCGATTTATAGGCTCTCCTCTTATATCTTTCAATCATTTGTTTGATGGTCTTCATCTCCTCACGCTGCCTTACTCTCAACTCTTCTCTTGTTTCTACCATGATTATGATTGTGACACTCATTTCATCCACTCTTATATACATCTCTCAAAGGACCCGATCCCTTCATGGGTCCCCTTCAGGGGACCCTGAAATCACCTCGTTTGTCCACCCGTCCATTCAATGTCAGTCAATGTATCAGTATGAAGAATCTGAACCCACACCTTCTTCTCAATATCCAAACGAAATCGTCGTGTCAATTTCGGTCGTTTATACACTTCTGGAGTATGTTGATATACTATATACATAGCCCGTGCCAAACCTCCTCCATCTTCACGCTTTCTACCTGGAGAACGTCGAATACATGTTTCTGTAGGATTCCATGATATAACTACATCTCCTTCATACATTGGAATGTAATCACGTTCAAAATAAAGACAGTCTTTCGGTTTCTCCACCGTTGTTGTAATTGGATGCTGATATGTCGGTGTTACTTCAAAATAGAATGTGTCAATATACGTTGGAATTATTTCATTTTCCAATTCTATCTTACGGCGTGATATCACTACACAGTTCTTCGTCTCTGAAATTATCTTGTCTCCATGAAATAATGGAATGGTACGGTGATATTGCCAAAATTTACCTTTCCAATGACGTATTGGATAACGTACCTCACACTCTGGAACCTCACACTCTGGAACCTCACTCATGATGATTATATTCCCATCTATTTTCACTTAACTTATTTATACCCATATCCATCTTCTTCTAATACCATCCTATTCATTATAGTATAACTCAAAGGAAAATGATCACATGTATGAAGTATGTTTATTCAATAAAAGTTCATTCAATATATACATAAAAGTTCATTGAAATACAAATTCTCCACTTATTTCACTAAAGGACTTATAATCACCTCTCTCTTCATCAATGTCTCTGTACCATCCGTTGGGAATGACACGAATCCATGCTTCACCATCTAGACGGAATCGTTGCGTCTCATACGGTGGGTCCATGAGTGGCTTTGAATGATGTTCAACTTCCACATACGCCCCCATCCACCTTCCATCATCCACCCATCCTGGTGCACGACGTATCATCATTCTTGTAGGGGAGTACCCCAGAATTACATCCCCTTCGTACATAGGCACATCTCGTTCCATGTATAGTGGCTTCTCCGGTGGGTCATTCGTACTTGAATGTATGCGATATACAGGTGATTTAGTAAAATAAAAAGTGTCAATCGTAGTTGGAAATATGTGAGTCTCTGTCTGTACCACAGCCCGCTTGACCACCACACATGATATCTTATCTGATAGGATCACATCCCCAGCGAAAAGGGGAATATCTCGATACACCATTGCAGGTACTCGATCCCGAAGCAATGGGAAGAAAATAGATGCTGACGTTGATGCTGACGTTGATGCTGACGTTGTAGATATCGTTACTTCACCGGCTACTGCCATATTGTATCTGAGTAGTCTTCTTCAACGGTATAATTCATCTACATTCAAACTCCTTCTTATATATTCTCTAAAGGGGCCCGACCCTTAGTAACGGGTCCCTTAGTTACGGGACCCGTTTGTAAATCTAAAAACATTTCATATGGACGATGATGGTAGATAAAATAGTGTCAAATAAATTAAGATAGCTTACACTTCTGATACAGGGATAGCAATCGACTGCGATCCATGTGTAAAGAGCTTGTTAGACTATGGATGGGCTTAAGTGGATGATTTAACCATGTATACTTTTTCATTTGGAAATAGTAGCACGCTTAGTCTAACTTGTAAATCTAAAAACATTTCATATGGACGATGATGGTAGATAAAATAGTGTCAAATAAATTAAGATAGCTTACACTTCTGATACAGGGATAGCAATCGACTGCGATCCATGTGTAAAGAGCTTGTTAGACTACGGAAGAGAGAAGTGTGTTATGTTGCGTGTGGCGCGTGAGTGTCCTCCCATTTCATTCCATTCATCAATTCGTCTCATTGATAGAGACAGGTAGAACTCATGGTTCTCATAACGTATGCAATGGAAAGTTTTAGGCAACCTTCGACAGTTGGCTAAATGTCGCCCTGGCGCGAATGCATACTACGTTGAGACAGAGGCAATCACTTGCAAACATGACGCAGAGAGGTTTAACAAGATTGACCATTGCCGAATGTCCCTTGCGGTATACATAGCTACGGGTTTCACCGCCGCCCTTTACAGGAACGCCCGTCGAAAGGAAGTATTACACCGAACTTCATTTGCAACGTTCAAGTTGACTGATAGCAGATTCAACTTAATGATAGTATTCGCCAGTCCGAAGACTGCCCAGGGCAAACCGCGAGGAGGTTCTATCATGTCTTGCCCCATGGTGGCCCTTAAGAGAGCCGATGGTTCGTTCTCGGGAGTCGTCATCCTACAGCCTACCAATTCTGCTGAGAGAGTCAAAGACTCTCTCTTTGGTAGCACTGTCGACTTCCACACTAACTGGCATGTGAGTATAGAGTGGAATGTAGCGCCATTCCGTTGGATTGGCAGCAGTTGCTGTCATCGGATTGCCAATCCGAGCAAGATTGTTGTGGACTCTGTCTTGCTCCTCTAGCCTGACGAACTCCTCAAATAAATTTCGCGGCCTTAACTGCGGTCCGCGAGGAGAGCTGACTTGACTGTTCGGCGTCTGCATGATTGAAATGAAATGAAATGAGAGGCAGTGGTTTATATACCCCTCTAACGCGACGCAACGTTCAAGTTGACTGATAGCAGATTCAACTTAATGATAGTATTCGCCAGTCCGAAGACTGCCCAGGGCAAACCGCGTGGAGGTTCTATCATGTCTTGCCCCTAGGTGGCCCTTAAGAGAGCCGATGGTTCGTTCTCGGGAGTAAATTGATGGGGTGGTGAAGGCAGGCAAAGATCTGCAATGAAAATGATATGTATTAGAATAGGATATACTATCTTATTTACTTTTTCACTTACCAAGTTAGTCATCCTTAGGCAGTCTCGCGGGCTTCCTGATTGAAAATTTGTGGAGATGCCCGCGCATTCTTAGTGTAGCGTGGAGGCATTTCTTGCTCGGATGTCCATGATAGCAAATAATTGATTCGTCCAGGCTTTTATTGACGAGGACTTCGCCGGCCAGATGGTTATCCCGAATAGGGATGTGAAATTCAAACAAACGATCCTCATTCACACGTTCCCACTCATCCCTCATGCGCTCCAACTTCTCACACGCCTGCCTCTCATCACCCCGCCGAGCCACAGTCCTCTCCAACTCAACATTCCTCGCTCTCAACACACTCATCTCCTTCATCATCTCCTCAAACTTCGCTTCTGCCTCTCCCATTCTCCTCTCCGCAGCACTCGCCCTCTTCTCACACTCATCATTCTTGTCTTCCAACACTCGCACATTCTCCTTCAACTCTTTCACAACACGCCTCATACGGATATTCTCATCTGCCACCTCCTTACATTTCAACTCCTTCATTTTCAGCTCACTCAACTCACTCAACGTTCTCTCATTCACCTTCCTCAAACTTTCGTAGCGATCTACCAACAAAGCATGTGCCGCTTGCTGCGACACATGCTTCTTTTCCATGTCCTCATCCCACCGCGCCGACTGCTTCCGTACCCCACCACCCTTCACTATTGGGGAAGATGAGCTCTTCGGGGGGTCGCTAATAACAATATTGGATACCTCCGATGACGAAGAGCTCAACTTCCTCACACACTTCCTCACTCGCTCCCTATCCAAATCCACATCATCCTCATCATCACTCTCAAACACTCTCTTCCGCCACTTGTCAGCCTTCAAACCGGCCACAGCATTCTCTACCTCATTCTCCACAGCATTCCCACTAGCATTCTCCACAGCATTCCCACTAGCATTCTCAACAACATTCCCACTAGCATTCTCAACAACATTCTCAACAACATTCGCAACATTCGCCAACATTCGCTCCCTCTCTTCCACAATCAACTGTGTAAATCTCAAATCGGTCACCAACCCTCCTACACACTCACCATGCCTCCGATAAAACTCGGCCTCCTGCCCAACAACCAACAGCACCCTGCACTTCACACAGGCAATCCTATTCAGGATAACCATGTGGTCGGCCCCTGCCTTCCTTATGTGGTCCCTGAGACCGTCTCGGCGGTTGATTCGACCGCATACGCACATTTTGATGTGAAATTTTTTGTTTTTGTCGTTATTGACCATTTTTGTCGTTACTGAGATTTCTCGTTAACTGTAAGATAATGAAATTAGTATAAGTTTTGAATCATGTAGTACAGTCATATTCCTAAAGCATTAAACTTAGTCAGGAATGATAGATGTGAGTGTAGTGAGTGGCACTCGATCCCGTCGACAGCCCGAAGGCCTTGTACCGATCACTAGGGAAGTGAGAGATCTTCCCCGATACCCGCTCTTTACAGCTAAAGACATCATTGTCACTGCCCCGAAGTGGTAACAGGAACGCCGAGTCAAAGGTAGTGATCAGTAGCTGGGATCTAACCCCTCAAAGCTGCCTTAGTTAAATTTCTGATAGCAGATTTGAATGTAGTATACAGCCTAGAACATAATATCATCATTCAACATTCAACTTAGTCAACATTCAACATAATATCAACACTTAGTGAGGAATGATAGATGTGAGTGTAGTGAGTGGCACTCGATCCCGTCGACAGCCCGAAGGCCTTGTACCGATCACTAGGGAAGTGAGAGATCTTCCCCGATACCCGCTCTTTACAGCTGAAGACATCATTGTCACTGCCCCGAAGTGGTAACAGGAACGCCGAGTCAAAGGTAGTGATCAGTAGCTGGGATCTAACCCCTCAAAGCTGCCTTAGACTGAGTTAAATTTCAAATCTGATAGCATATTTGAACTCAGGATACTTGAAAACCTTAGTCTATATGTTAAAACTTTGAAAAAAGTGAAAATTAAGAATTTTTAAAAAATTCCGCATTTTACTACTCATACTACTTTTAAAAAATTTTATCAGTAGTAAAGACACTATCAAACTCTATCATACAAACTTTGAAGTAGCAAGATAGCTTGCCTACTTCAAAAGATAGAGTCCTTTGCAACCCGATATCGGGAGCTCAGAGCGACGACCGTCGCTTACCTCGTCTTTCGATGAAGTGATCAGACTTGCGTTGTCGGGGGTTTATATATGCTCGGAAGAAAACTTAAAATGGCTCTATCTCCGAAAGTATTCATCGTAGCGACATGCGGTTTGTTGCAAACGATTTGTCTCATCATTCTTTACAATATGACACCTCAACCATTCTCATATGACCACGGGAAGTTGGTCCGTCAGCACATGTGCATGTAACATGCCACAAGTGAAAAAATTCCTAAGTGTGGGAGCTCCAGTGTGGTGAAAATTTTGAAAAATTTAAAACTTCCGAATTTTGACCTGGGACCTTTACCAAAGTTTGTTTCAAGAAATTTTGTCCGAACGAGGGGGGGGGGGTCAGCGAAATTTGATGAAAAATGTTTTGGTGACGGTCCCAGGTCGAAATTCCACACTTTGGAAAATTTTCAAAATTTTACCCATACAAAGTCACTCTGACACTTAGGATTTTTCAGGTGAGCGAGCTCCGACCTAAAATCTTGTAACCGCTCTAACTTGTGAACGGCTGGTCCGATTGACTCGCAACAAAAAATGTTGTCGAGCAGTTTTTTCTCCTCTTTCAAACGAGTAGCTGTAAGACAAAATCCGTCCACTAGAACCAAAGTTAGAAGATTGTTGTCGGGGGGGGGGGGTCAGCGAAATTTGATGAAAAATGTTTTGGTGACGGTCCCAGGTCGAAATTCCACACTTTGGAAAATTTTCAAATTTTTACCCATACAAAGTCACTCTGACACTTAGGATTTTTCAGGTGAGCGAGCTCCGACCTAAAATCTTGTAACCGCTCTAACTTTTGAACGAAGACAGATAGGAACAAGCCGATTGTTTCACTGAATTTGTCTCACTCTTAGCTTTCAAACGAGCTATCGCACGACAAAATCCGTCCACTAGAAGCCAAAATCGAAGCAAGCTGTCCAGAGGGGGGGGGACGTCTGCCGAAAATTTTTTCTCTCCGATTTCGCTGGAAACATCCTTCCTAACCCAAAATTTCACGTAGATTCCGAATCTGGACTCCGTTTTCTCATCCGATGCTTCGTTTGGGCGCTACACACCAAAACGTCCCACATTCTATGTCAAAATTTTGAAGAAACAGTTTTTCTCGCCGATTGCCTTGAAACTCACCCTACCGATGCAGAATTTCACGCTGAATCCGAATCTGACCTCCGTTTTCTCATCCGACCACTCCTTCCACTCGAAACAACCCATTTTACAACCCAACATTCAGCAGATTGCACCAAAAACATCACACACTATAGCCTCAAGACTAATCCTGGCGGTCGCCCACGTCAACCTAGACGGTCGCCCACGTCAACCAGGCGGTCGGACCAACTCACCCGAGTCTCACACTCTGTTGTTGCAGAGGGGGGGGGACGTCAGCGAACATGTTGTGAACGTGGACCCACCCGGCCGGCACACCACGACAGACCACAACCTCTGTCGTTCCAGAGGGGGGGGGGACTCAGACACGAAGCACCACGGCGGCCGACCACGACACTCTGCCGTGTCAGAGGGGGGGGGGGACGCAGCGATGGCCGCCATCTTGCGCGGTCCAGAAGTGGAGTTTTGCTTACTACTCAAATCGTAGAATGTTTGTCTAATAAGCCAAAGAAATTTTTGTTTTTTAAAAAAATTATCGCTTTATGGTTATCGCGGGAAAATTTAAAGCGATAACGATAAACGATAAATTTTGCGATTCTTTGCGATAAACGATAAGCGATAAATTTTCGGCCAGTCCGATATTATCGCTTTATCGCTTTATCGCTTCATTTATCGGAACGCCCACCACTGGTCGTTTGTAAAACGTTTAATGTTGAACGGTAATCGTGGTCCCGTTATTTGGCAGGCTTACATGGCTTTTGTCTTCTGTCATATGGTTTTTTGTTGGCCAGTCATGTGCGACATCAGCAAAGGGAAATTCAGAAAGCTTGAACGATTACATGTCCTTGCTAGACGTTGGGCTGACGTAACTGACAAGACCAGCCTTGAAGATTTACTCAATAAGATTTGTGAAAAACTGTTACAAAAGATAGCCACGAATGCAAATGTGCATCCTTTGGCTGAGTTTTTTGAAATTCGCCAGAATAACTGCAATATAAGACGTACAAGAGCTCTACGTCCCTTCCACAGAAGAATGGCTCTTTACAACAATTCGTTTGTCAAATTTTCCATCATATCGTGATTTTGTTCCTGTGTATATTTCTTTGTAATACCGCTTGTTGTATTCACAAATACAGAATTATTATTATTATTATCTTCGTTGCAATGAGATAAATTCAGTCAGAGACTGGCAAAATCAAATCGATGCTGTATGTGAAGACTAATTATATAGAGTAAGAAATCACCAGAGAACTTTTATTGAATATCTTCAATTTTTAGAGCTCATAATGTGTTACCTTTATACAATACTTTTAATTGTTGATTAGCCTACTGAGTTACATCTATTACAATGGGTTCATCAATTCGATGCAGAAATCGGCGCTTAAATTTTTAATGTTTTTGCTACTTGTACCACCCAAGCACTTTCAATTATATATTTATTCACTACACGTGAGTGAGTGACACTCTCGTGCATGAGACAGTGTAGATTATTCCTTTATCATTATAGCTGTAGCTACTCTTCCTTTAGAGTCAGTCGAAGATAAGTAATTACAGCTGCAAGGAAAATGGAATAATCTGCACTGTCATATCGTGCATGGGAGTAGTATCTGAAAAATTAAAATAGAATTTAATAAGAATATGTAAGTGATATAGTGCAGACGCGTAGATAAATTATTTCTCACTTAAAAGTAAGTTAATTCCGCTGATAAGTCGTGTGTTGTTTATGAATCTTCATGTTTGGGGGATCTAAGTAGTCAATACATTGGAAATACTAAATGTCGACTTCATCATCCAATGATGAACGTTAAAAGAATCCGACCGTAATAAATGAGCATTTGTACAACTGTTATAGATGTAACTCAAAAATTTATCAACAATCAAAGGTACTCGTAACACGGATTATGATAGAAGTGATTGCGGAGGCTCTGAAAATCAGCTCCAAAAATACATTGTAGTGCTGAATACAACGAGGTTTCATTCTTACTACAGACATTTAACTCAAGTCCTTTGGTAACGTTTTAATCTGTTTAATTGGTGAGATTCACGCAACGTAATTATGATTCTGCTTTCCTGTTACTATGACTTTCTTCCCTTACATCGCTCAAGAAATTAGTATAATATCTTCCATAAGGAATGTTGGCAATTATCATTACATGTATAATAATGAATCAAAAATATTTGACATAACAGAAGTTCTGATTTCATGATCAAAATCTAATTCTAAACAAGCTCATCCAAAAGGGATGAAAGTGAGACATCACGCAACTCGTAATATGGTAGACATGACATCGGAACTACTTCACCATACATGTACTAAAATATAATTTGTCTTTTTTCAATTACACAAGAGTACGTAGATTACAATTTTCTGACAATATACAGTCACAAAAGACTTAAATCTTCAAGAAAAGGAATAATTCGAGTTGTAACAATTGTCCAAAAATACCTAATAATCAAAGAATAACAAAAGAAGCTTACATAGCTCACACGCACTCCTCGATTTACATGTATATAAATGTAGGTATAGCCAGAGATCTAATATAAATCTGAGTTGTTCTTTGCTTTCTTCCGCTTGTCTCGTGCAGCTTGGTTGACGGACTTGCGCACCTTTGCATAAGAATATGATGGAAAATGATGTGCGAGGGCAGCTTTGAAGTCATCGACAATCTTACTGTCAACAGTAGTAAGACTTTCTGCCACAGGTAACGACGGGTCTACGATAATTTTACTGAAATTTTTGGCATTGCAGAAATATTGCCGAAAAAATGCAATTGCAAAAGCATTCGGATTTATTATTCTCGTCAACTCTGATGTCTAAATTCACTTCCTTCGATGTCAGTGAAAGTCCCTACCTCCGACATTAGGTAAAGGAACATCGTTATCTAATGCCGTTGTAGAGCATTCGTACTTTTGTCATTGACTTGACTTCAACAGTCCCCTTCCTCAACAGGTGATTTGTTTCTCTTGGAAGAGTGAGTCATCTTCGTTCATTTATAAGTTATTTCCGTGTTCATCACCAGCCTAGAGGAGAACCTGGCGCAACCGGCACCGCACTGCTGGAACCAACATGAGGCCGGTGTTCGCATGATGCCACGAATCCGTTGTGAGCACGAGGCACTTTCGAATGAACCAGAGCGTAGAGAAATGGTACTTTGGCGATGAAGGTTTTGGGAGAAATCGATTCGTTTTATTCACTTTTTGTAGGGTTCTCATTTTCGCTTCGTGTCCAAACTCGAAATTTCACAATCGTATCGCAATCTCTTTGCGCCAGATCGACAGTGATTCCAGAATTCGACTGGAATCGAATCGCTTTCCTACCTTGTTAGCTGCAACATAAGCCTATCCATAATTTTTCAGACTCCATACACTTGGCCAATGGAAACCAGCAGATAGTATATCGAATCCTCCGAGGTTTCCCTTTCAGCGTTGACATAGTCACCCGGTAATATGAAATAATTACGATTAGGTGTATTGTCAATATTGAAGAAAACAGCTTGTCATTGTATTTTTTCAAGTAGTTTATCATGGTGCCCGCGGTTTCCGCACGAAGAAATTCCAGAAAACTAAAAGATGGGCTATAGTGAAGTCTAAAAATTGACGAGAAATGTACCCTAAATTTTGTTACCGTCTTTTGCTTCTCTTATTTTGTTAGTGTGACAAAAATTGCTCAACATTGTTTTAGAAATATCCGATATATTTTCCATACAATTTTATCCTTTCGCTGAAAAGAGCTTCTGTTATTAAAAACTCAATGCAAACACCTATGATATCTACAAAACAACAAACACTTTGTATCTATCTATCAAATCAATAAAACAATGTGGCACTACAGAGACATATCTTTCCAATACAAAGCTAGTTCATCTTTTTTTTTGGTTGAACACACGTTCTAAAAATTAAAATATTATAGGCCTAACTGACACTAACTACCTAATGAATCAGCCTCAGCAGGCAAATGGACGCTTTATCCCCCTGCAGTCCCTGTCACTGTGTCCTAGCAAACTAATCACAACTACAAAAAACTAATATTTGCAAAGAAAAGAAGTATCTTATAAAAGCTGTTGTATAAACTGCAGTTATGAACATGTAGTATAATTGATCCTGTTCTATAAGTATGAAGCATACCAATATTTACAATTACGTAGTTGACAAACACAATCAGTGCCTTTTTTCAAATCAATAAATATATATTCAGCTCTATTTAGAACTGGCATGCATTTGAACAATTTTTTTAAATTCCAGGTATTCCAGAGACGATTTAATTTTTCCAGAACATTCCAAGTGCGCGCGGGCCACCCTGAGTTTATGAACAACGAAATTTATCGATTGCGTTGTATTTATAACTACTAATTTTGATGTGTTGAATTTCAAAAAATGTCGTTCGTCCTTGTGAACTTTTCAGTTTTTAAATCTCTGATTTTGACCATTTCCCGGAAATTCAGCATTAAATTACATTCTCAAAAAGTAAATATTGGTAAGAAATTACACTTGAATATCATTTTCACAATTGAAAAAACTTCGTATGGATGTTTTTGAGTGTTCTCGTGCTAGTTTTGCAGCAGTCATTCATACATTGAGCTAGAGACCGTGTTCAAATGCAAGTTTCCTTGAGTCCTGGATCCACTTCAACCTCAAATCACGCTTACTATATTTGACAATTTCTACAATGAAAGTTTTTAAAATAAAATACTATAAAAACAGTAAAACGTTATTCCCCGTTGACCTATACTGTCAAAACGCCAGATTGTTGCTTAATTTGGTGTTTGCGAACTACAAAATTGTTCATTTACCTGCCAATTGTTCGAAGGCTTCTTTGAAGTATTCCGGTTGCTTGTAGTACGACTAGATTTTGTCTCTAGCGCCTCATCTAAAAGTGTGCGACCCAACTTAGTTTTTAATAGAGTAAACACGGCTGTAATGGTACATGTAGTAGAGCTACATGTACATGTACATCAAAAGTGTATTGAAGGCAACGTCATGCATCAGTTTTATGGTGTTGCGATCAGTCTGTGTTCTTGTGTTTCTGCTGTCTTTACATGATCTGATTTCCGGCAATACAAGGTGAAGTAATATTTTGAGCAATGCGTGTGGAATGAATGTATCTGGGATATCTTGATAAGACAAGTGACATAGTTTTAAAATAAACACACGAAAGGGCTAGATAACTTTGAAATATTGAACCTTCCTTTGTACAATCCGTGATCATGCTGTCCGTTGAGCCAGCGAAATATATCGGGATAATAATAAGTTAACAACAAACATTTTATTTGGCCCTTCCTCTAAATATTTAATTTAAAATATTCATTGGAGAGCATTTTTGAAAACATGGACGTACATGTGTTTGTAATATGTCTCACACACATCACACATCCATTGAGCGCAGCTCTGGTTTTGTATACATTTACGCTAAGTTCGATGCTAAATTACTCATCAATAAAAAATGATCTTCATCGGATGAATTATTGTCCATTATCACAAATTAGCAGGTTAGTAACTTCCAGTAGAATTATTCACATTGGAAGGATAGTGTGCTTACCTTCTTCAAAGCTTTCACCTGTTGCGATGGAATGTCGGAAAGCCAAGTATGATTCTCTGATATAGTTTTCGCATACGTGTTAGTATTCGTTAACCATATGAGAGTATTTTGCAGGAAGCCCATGTGAAAGATTCATAAATCGTAACGGCTCTTTTACGAGTGTACAGAAAAATGGAATGAGTATTTTTAGTACATTTATCTGGATAATAGATGTAAATGTAATGCGTCATTAACAGAAATCTTTGAAGTATTTGATAACTTGCGAACTTTACACCTGATAAATTATCTATTTGCTACAAATTTGATGTAGTGGTATTTCAGTAGTACACTGTATTTGCGAGCATGTGGATTGTGTTCTCACGTGAATTACATGACAATGGAAAACAAAACCTGGAGTGTGTCAGATCAAGAGCGAGAATAACTTCTTCGGATACAAATTGTATTGGTTTCACACAACGTTTCGCTTAGGCAAGCTTGTTCACGTGTGAATATTGGACACAGAGATTCGCAAAGTTATAGCAATGAGGTATGTTTACAACAAAAGTTCAAGGTCAAAACTAGGGAGATTAATACATCACGTACGATAGGCCTAAGCTACATAATACTCACAAAGTAGGAAAGTAAGATAGTCATAAGATAAAATACAGGAAAAGAAGTAGATATTAACAAATAAAATCAAGAACTGTACATTAGATTACGTCCCACACAATGGTTCATCAGAAGAGAAGGATCGACCTGGAGTGTGTCGTTTAATACCAAAAATTATATATTTAAAAATAAGCACTGAGTCGCTAATGAAACTCAAGAATAGATGTAGACATCTGGCATGGCACAAATTAGTACATGTCGTTCATTGAATATAACGACATCAGGAATGACGAAACATTTGTTTAATATATCAGATGCTTCGATGACACGTTCTAACATTGATCCCTTTATAAAGCCATAAAAAAGGGAAAACTTCTCTTTCAAAAGATCAGTGATAGCACCATCATGATCGTCAGAAAATAAATTAACATCAATAGATTCAAGAATCTGTACACGCATCCGTAGCTCATGGTGTTGGGTAAAAACACTCACAATTTTGGCGTAACCGAACCTTGTTTTACAGTAGCTATCTGATTCACTAGACACAGAAAACAAATGAATTTGCGTAAACCGAAAACAAGAATCACTTAGAATTACGTCGACCGTCAATCTTAGCCTAAAACGTCTCTGCTTATATAGAGGATGCTGCCAAGCTGTTTATATAAGAACGCGATGACAATCATTATTCAATAATAATGGACCAAAATTACCCGTCGACCCACCCTATTAAGTTTAAAATATTCAGAAAGAAGTGCATGGGTAGCATGGACAGGTCCTTAATAAACTGAATTTACACTCTCTTTTAAAGAAGGTTTCAGTTTCCTGTGATGGATGTATAGGGGCCTAATTCAGTAGATCCTATCTGTCCAAACCTGCGAGATGTTTGAAAACATCGGTCGTGAAGGATGCACAGGCCTGAGTAAGAGGATAGACGTGTGTAGCACGTGTACAAACGTACTGAATCAATTGAATACATGATAATTTGACATTGGTTTCGGCATGCTTTGATATTGGTGGTAATTGGTATCTAACAAAAAGAGCATACAATTCGCTAAGTAAGGCAAACTGGTTTTCTAATTGTGTCACATGATTTTTTAAGGTGAACACACAAATATGACCTTTTTGGCAAAAAATCTCAAATACTGGCATCAAATTTTAAGAAATAAGTAACCCAGACAAACAAAAAAAACGACTAGTTTCAATAGTGGACCAACAAAAAGAAGTGTGAATTAAAGCTGAACCCATAGAAGCACCAACTAGTCTGTATCTACTTAACAAACTATCAATGACGGGCTTCAAATTAGATGGACAACAAACTCTTAGAACCAATCCTAGTAATATAATATATAGGCCGTCCCAGAACATCCCAATAATTTGAAAAAATCCAAAATTAAACATACTCTGCTAAAATCAGAGGTCAAGAGAAAATGTCAACAGTCCATCAAGAATCAAACTAGATCAACAAAAATCAGTCACGACCAGAACAAGTCAAAAAAAGGACAGAATCAACACATGTCAAAAGACTTCAGTCAGGAACCAAAAAGAAAAAATCAAAGAGACTCAACACAGGGATCAAGCAACACCAAAACACAAGAAGAACAACAGCATTTCAGCATCAGCTGTCAAGTGTAGGAGAATCAGTAGGCATCAAAAAAAAAAACAAAAGAACATAGTCACAAGACAACAGATCAGACAGTCAGCACACACAATCAACAAGTCCACACATCATCAAGACAGCAGCTCAAAAGCAGACCACACACAACAGACACACATTAATCAAGAAACAAATCAGCAAGCACACAGAATCAGGAGTCTAAATCAATC
This sequence comes from Prostheceraeus crozeri, assembly GCA_907163375.1. Classification (NCBI taxonomy): domain Eukaryota; kingdom Metazoa; phylum Platyhelminthes; order Polycladida; family Euryleptidae; genus Prostheceraeus; species Prostheceraeus crozeri. Next base: position 3,793 of record CAJQUW010015843.1, on the reverse strand, counting down.
ACACACACATCAGAATCCACTCAACAGGATCACCTAACCAGTGTATTATCACCAGATACACAAGTATCATCAACAACACACAGCACAGTCAGCCACACAGTCAGGAAATCAATATCACAAGAATCACACAAAAAGCACAATAACATCAGAATCATCACTCGAGACAGCACCATCAAATCAGATCCAAAGTCAGCAAAACAGAAAGGTATCAGCCAGTCTCAACAAAAGACTCACACAGCATCAGACAGAGAAAGCGCTCAAGGATCCCCAGACAAGAATCAGCCAAGCCACAGACAGCCATTCAAAGAGCTTCACAAATCAACAGCATCAGGACATCAACAGTCAAATCAGGAGCATCCAACAGATAGAATGAAGAAACAAAATCACAAAGAAATCCATCAAGACCAAGACCACACAAGATTCAAACAGCCATAAACCAAAGAGATCACAACAGGGCAGGTCAAGCACACAACAGTCAAATCACAGCAAAATCCAGAAAGGACCACAAACAACCAGACAGAAGACAGCACAAACAGAAAAATCAACACAGTCACACAGTAGCAATCATCAAGGACACACAACGCCCAAAGACAAAGTTCACCAGCAAAAATCAAATCGGTCATCAAAATTCAGCCACCAACAGCAGATCAGCCCATCATCTCCCAAAGTCTAAAATCAACGACCAACTAGTCAAGACACAGCGACCATCCAGAGTCAGACTCAATCATCAACAAACAAAACCAGCCCAGACAGAGAGAGCCCAGACAGCTCACACACCACACAGTCAGATCCGCACAGAAGATAACCCAATCCAAGCGACCAGTCAAAAAAGATATCAAAGATCAGTCCATACAGCCAAAAGACCACACAGACAAGCTCAGCATCCACACAGCAGAACTCAGTCAAACAGAAGAACACCACAGAACAAGCAAACCGCAAATCAAACAGCACACAAACCGGTCAAATCATGGAGAAATCAGCACAATCAGAACAATCAACACCAAATCAGTTCACAGATCAAATCACAAGCTCAGAGATCACATCATACAAATCACACAAGAAGCATCACACAGCACCAACAACAAAAAGAGCAGAACAATTCAACACTAGCAATCAGAGAATCAGTCAATCAGTCAAGATTCAGAAAGTAAATCAGCAAATGACTAGATCAAAGTCTGCAAAATCAATTTCCCCACAACAACAGCGCTCAGCAGTTCACACAAGCATCAGAATCAGCGCAAGCAGACCCAATAAATCACACAACAAGTCGGGGAATCCACAAATATCAGCAGTCAGCACAAATCAACAATCAATCAATCAGAAAAAGAGATAAAGGTCACAACACAATCAAATCACAACAGCACCGTCAGACAGGTTCAAGAATCAACAAAACAAACAGAGTTCAACAGACAGCTTGCCCAATCAAGGAGATCAGAGACACAGAGCAAACATCAGAAAGACCAAACACCCGCTAGGAAGAACCGCAAAATCAAAGAACAGCAGAAAAATTAATCAGCTCAAGAACACAAAAATCAGCGCAGAAACATTTCATCAAAACAGGATCAGAGCTACTCAGACAGACAAAGAGCACAGAGGACAACAGAATCAAGCAATCAGAGACCAGTTCACACACATCAAAAGATAAATCTAACACAGGAATCAGCCCGGAAACACCCGAGTGCCATCAACCCACGAACATCAGTATCCACACACAAGGTAGGCACCAAAAACACAAATCAGCCAAACAGACAAAAAGGCAGCTCAGCCCCAAAATGGCACAAATCAAAACCCTACCTGAGGTAAACCTTGAACTAAATGCAAAATTAGACCCCCTCCTGAAATTTGTCACAGAAATGTTAAAAATAGGGTCCTCCCAGAACACCCAATAATTTGAAAAAATCCAAAATTAACATACCTGCAAAATCAGCCCCAAAATGGCACAAATCAAAACCCTACCTGAGGTAAACCTTGAACTAAATGCAAAATTAGACCCCCTCCTGAAATTTGTCACAGAAATGTTAAAAATAGGGTCCTCCCAGAACACCCAATAATTTGAAAAAATCCAAAATTAACATACCTGCAAAATCAGCCCCAAAATGCAAAAAATAGGGATCTCTTGAAATTTAACAAATCCAAATGCAAAATAGGGTCCTCTTGAAATTTATAAAAAAACAGCTAAATTAGACCCCTTGAAATTTAACAAATCCAAATGCAAAATAGGGTCCTCTTGAAATTAACAAATCAAAAATGCAAATAGGGGCCTTCTGAAATTTAGCAAAAACAAAAATGAATATGAACAAAAATATTCATTTAAAAATTGCTCTGTGAAAGAATGAGATTTTAATTGTACGTTAGCCAAGTTGTTTTAATTCTTGCCAGAGCACTCACATGACGACAAAACAATTGCAAACTGTCATCAGGTTGAAGATCGTTATGGCAACGGTGGCAAAGTTGCTACTAAAAGTTCATTTCTCTCTCTCGTCTGTCATTGTATCGTGTGCTCCGCTGTGATCAGTCATGACACAAGAAGTTATCGAAGAACAGTCAGACATTATTGCTTCGTTTCCGGAGTTATTTGCAGAAATTTCAAAACGATATATTTCCAATGATAAGAAGGAAGAATATAACACTTTTATCATTGAACAAATGGAGAAATTTCCGATTATTTTTTTGGTTTGTTTCTTGTTTATTTTTGAGGTGTAGTGGGATTTGGGGTTGGGGGTTTGATGGATGTTATTTGGTTTGGTGTGTGTTGTGGGTTTTGTTAAGTCTGTTGGTGTGTTTTGGTTTTGGTTTTGTGGTGCGGGTGGTTGGTGTGTGTGGGTGTGGTTGTGGTTGTTGGGTGTTGTGGTGTTTGTGGGTTGGTTTGGTTTGTTGTGTTGTGGTTGTTATGTTGTGGTGGGTGGTGGTGTGTTGTGGTTTGTGTGGTTGTTTGTGTGTTGGGGTGTGTGGTTTGGGGTGTTGTGTGGTTGTTGTTGTGGGTGTGGGTTGTGGTGTGTTGTGTTGTGTGTGGTGTGTGTGGTGGGTTGTGTGGGTTGGTTGGTGGGTTGTGTGGGTGTTGGTGTTTGTGTTGGTGTGGTGTTGGGGGTGTGTTGTGTGTGTTGTTTGTGGGTGTGTGTTGGTGTGGGGTGTGGGTGTGTGTGGTGGTTGTTGTTGGGTGGGTTGTGTGGTGGGGTGTGGTGTTGTGGTGTGGGGTTGTGTGGGTTGGGTGGTGGTTGGGTGTGTTTGTTGGTGGTGGGTGTGGGTGTTTGGTGTGTGGTGTTGGTGGGTGGTGGGGTTGGTGGGTGGGTGGTGTTTTTGTTTGGTGTGATGTGGGTGTGTGTGGTGGTGTGTTGGGATTGTGGTGTTGTTGTTGGTTTTTTGGGTGTTTTTTGTTTGTGTTTTGTGGGGTGGGGTTGTGTGTGGTTATTTGTGGTTTTTGGTGTTGGTGTGTGTGGTTGGTTTTGGTTTGGGTTGTGGTTTTGTTGTGTGGGTTGTGTGGTTGTGGGTGGGTGTGTGTGTGGGTTGTTGTGTGTGATTTGGGGGGTGTGTTTGTTGGGGGTGGGTTGTTGATTTGTGGTTTTTTTGTGGGGGGTGTGTTTGTGTGTGGTTTGGGTGTTGTTGTTTTGGAGTTGGTTTGTGGTGGGTTGGTGGGTTTGGTTGTGGGTGTTGTTGTGTTTATTGGTGGTTTGGTGTGTGATATTGGTGGGTTTGATGGTTTGGTATTAGGTGGATGTTTGTGTGTTGTGTTAATATCATTGGTGGGTTGGTATGGGAAGGGTGAATTATGTGGAGTGGTTGTGTTTGGGTGTGT
>CAJQUW010015842.1:0-79709 GCA_907163375.1 Prostheceraeus crozeri | reverse complement strand
AGAGAGAGAGTAGAGGAGAGAGAGGAGAGGTAGAGAGAGAGTGAGGAGTAGAGATGAGAGGAGAGAGTAGAGAGAGAGAAGAGAGAGTTAGAGAGAGAGAGAGAGGTAGAGAGAGAGGAGAGTGTAGAGAGAGAGAGAGAGTAGAGGTAGGAGAGAGAGTAGGAGTAGAGAGAGAGAGAGAGAGAGGAGATGAGAGAGTTGAGAGCAGAGATGGATGATGCGAGAAGAGAGAGAAGTGAGAGATGAGAGAGATAGCTATGTCGTGTGCAAAATAAAGCACGACTTGATTATACCACAACACAACAATATTATCTTTTCAATTTCCTCATGTTAGTGTAAAGACGTAGACGTTACAAAATGAGACGCTATTGTTAGCTTCATAAAGAACGCGTCCAATGATAGGATTATGAATATCCGATCAGCCGATAGTATCAATGTGAAATGATTAGAAGTCAGATTCAGACTGTTTCGTGAATCAACTGAATAATCACCTAATCAAGTCGCAAGCAAGGGCCCCGGATCAGCTTCATATATATATACATTTTATACCAAACCCTCAAATCCTTTGTCATTACAGGTGAGTTTGATCATTGATTCAAATTAAAGTAGCATATTCTTAACTACATTAATTGAACATTTCGTGACTTTTTTGCTGTCCTTATATCGAAATTCATTTTCCTGTTCTGCCGGCCCTCCCTTGCAAGACGACTCTTAATACTAATAAATAAAGAATGATTGGTGTCGTGACTGACCCAGATTGAGATTAATATTAAAATAACCATCAAACAACATAACTATTTGAAAGCATGATTTCAATGATTCCTCCTCTCCTGTTTAAATATTTCAAATCCCGGTATACATTGTCAAAAAAACAAGTCATCCTTGCTAACAATATTGTTCTATCTTCCATTTCACGCATCATGGTATGTTCATACTCTGAACTCATTTCATTGAAATACACTGCAAATTCACCTGTACATGATTCCATTCAAGTTACGTATTGACTTTCACAAATAGGCTTTTCATTGAATTTTTACCATCTCATTGTCATCTCGAACATGTCATTGGTGCTGAACTGCATACATCGTAATTGTACATTTACTTGGGTATTTTCAGATGAAAATAAAACCCCTTGAATTTTGAATTTTGAATTTTGAGAGAGAGAGAGAGAGAGAGATAGCTATGTCGTGCAAAATAAAGTACGACTTGATTATCCACAACACAACAATATTATCTTTTCAATTTCCTATGTTAGTGTAATACGTAGACGTTACAAAATGAGACGCTATTGTTAGCTTCATAAAGAACGCGTCCAATGAAATTATGAATATCGATCAGCCGATAGTATCAATGTGAAATGATTAGAAAATTCAGACTGTTTCGTGAATCAACTGAATAATCACCTAATCAAGTCGCAAGCAAGGGCCGGATCAGCTTCATATATATACATTTTACCAAACCCTCAAATCCTTTGTCATTACAGGTGAGTTGAATCATTGATTCAAATTAATGTAGCATATTCTTAACTACATTAATTTAACATTTCGTGACTTTTTTGCTGTCCTATATTCGAAATTCATTTTCTGCCGGCCCTTGCAAGACGACTCTTAATAATAATAAATAAAGAATGATTGTGGACGTGACTGACCAGATTGAATTAATATTAAAATAACCATCAAACAACATAACTTTTTGAAAGCATGATTTCAATGATTCCTCCTCTCCTTTTTAAATATTTCAAATCCCGGTATACATTGTCAAAAAAAAAGTCATCCTTGCTAACAATATTTCTATCTTCATTTCACTCATCATGGTATTTTCATAAACTCTGAACTCATTTCATTGAACACTGCAAATTCACCTGTACATGATTCCATTCAAGTTACGTATTGACTTTCACAAATAGGCTTTTCATTGAATTTTTACCATCTCATTGTCATCTCGAACATGTCATTGGTGCTGAACTGCATACATCGTAATTGTACATTTACTTGGGTATTTTCAGATGAAAATAAAACCCCTTGAATTTTGAATTTTGAATTTTGAATTTTGAGAGAGAGAGAGAGAGAGAGAGAGAGAGAGAGAGATAGCTATGTCGTGCAAAATAAAGCACGACTTGATTATCCACAACACAACAATATTATCTTTTCAATTTCCTATGTTAGTGTAATACGTAGACGTTACAAAATGAGACGCTATTGTTAGCTTCATAAAGAACGCGTCCAATGAAATTATGAATATCGATCAGCCGATAGTATCAATGTGAAATGATTAGAAAATTCAGACTGTTTCGTGAATCAACTGAATAATCACCTAATCAAGTCGCAAGCAGGGCCGGATCAGCTTCATTATATATACATTTTACCAAACCCTCATATCCTTTGTCATTACAGGTGAGTTGAATCATTGATTCAAATTTAAAGTAGCATATTCTTAACTACATTAATTAACATTTCGTGACTTTTGTTTTGCTGTCCTATATTCGGAAAATCATTTTCTGCCGGCCCTTGGGGCAAGACGACTCTTAATAATAATAAATAAAGAATGATTGTGGACGTGACTGACCAGATTGAATTAATATAAAATAACCATCAAACAACATAACTTTTTGAAAGCATGATTTCAATGATTCCTCCTCTCCTTTTTAAATATTTCAAATCCCGGTATACATTGTCAAAAAAAAAGTCATCCTTGCTAACAATATTTCTATCTTCATTTCACTCATCATGGTATTTTCATAAACTCTGAACTCATTTCATTGAACACTGCAAATTCACCTGTACATGATTCCATTCAAGTTACGTATTGACTTTCACAAATAGGCTTTTCATTGAATTTTTACCATCTCATTGTCATCTCGAACATGTCATTGGTGCTGAACTGCATACATCGTAATTGTACATTTACTTGGGTATTTTCAGATGAAAATAAAACCCCTTGAATTTTGAATTTTGAATTTTGAATTTTGAATTTTGAGAGAGAGAGAGAGAGAGAGAGAAAAAAAAAGCGTTGTCGTCCAACTATTAACTGCTCGCGGAGATCGGTCCAAATCACATATTTTCAACATCTTCATAATCATTTCCAATTTGAATTACAGGAATGACATCACCAGAGTCGACATCTCCATCTACCTTCGTACAAATCGATGAAGTTAAATGCGAGAAATGTGGTGAAGACAATGCGACTGAGGATATGATGCAATGCGACAAGTGCAACATGGCCTACCACATCACCTGCACACAGTTGCCGTTATACGAACTGATCAAGTACTCCAGAAAATATCAATACAAACGAAAATACACCTGCGAGTCCTGTATGACAACAACATTCCCTAGCCTGTCTGAGAAAATCAGAAAACGTATGAAGATAAAGGTCACACCGCCAAGTGAAGAAGAACTGAGAAAGCAGCTACAAAACTACGAAGAGGAATTAAAAACAGAAAAGACTAGAAGAATTGACAAAAATGGAAGAACACGATATCAATGTATACGACAGACGAATTTGAGAAACTGCAAATAGGGAACGTCCTAGACTTTCTCTCCACAATGCGATCATACGAAAACCGAGATGAAGTGAACAAGACGAGGAGATATGTCAGTCTAAAAAAGTCTCAAGTCCAGACAAGGCGCAAATGAGAAACAGAGCGACTCAGCGAAAAACCACGATCATGGAAGAAGAAACGACGAGAGGCGTAAATGATGAACATCGAAGGTCGCATCGGTTGAGGGAAGGAGGAGACCATCAACACAAAGGAAGTTAAAAAGAATGTTCGAGAACCTCGATATGAAGATCACGGTCATGGAAAGGAGGCTCGACCACATCACAAGTGATCAACACAACAAATAACCTGAAGTAATCCCGACTAGAACAAAGCAAAGAAGCGGCACGAGATGGCTCCCAACATGCTACAATTGCAGAAGAAGAGTCAATATCGCCAAGAATTGCTGAGACCACAAGAGCATGATCGAAGAAGCGTTCCGAAATCAAGAAATCAATATCATACTTACCAGCCCAACCTCGTCAAACATCTCTACGATCAGTATCAAGGACAATATCGCCAACAACAGCCGCCAATACAATCAATATCAGCATTACCAACAGCAAGAACAACAACAGCAGCAACAGCAACAGCTGAGAGACGATAGATTCGGGTGACAAGAACCCCCAGCAACGAACAATTCCGAGATTTGTGCCGACTCGTATGCTTATACGTCAGCAGGGCGGCAACCAGAATTCAAGTGACAACGCACGTGTATCCACCTTCCGGCAGAATTGCTCTATATTTTTAACGTAAGTAGAGAAGGAGGGGAAACAGATGACGATAACATGAGAATGACAAATATTTTGAGCATATAAAAATATTTTATGTCAATATCACACTCTTTGAATGATTCACAAGATCAAAAAATTCTGATCTAGTTAATGACTTTAAAGATTATGACATAATATTCTTCACAGAAACACACCTGAAAGATGAAGAAAGTTCACCCATGATAGATAATTATATGGGATACCACTCGATTGTTAAGCGAAAAAAATATATTGGTCGAAATATCAAGGGAGTATCCCCGTTTATATCAAAGAATCAATGCAAAATATATTCAAAAATTTTGAAGAGATAAAAAACGAAAATGGAAATTTATTGGTTTTAAAATTTACAAATATGCAAAGGAAACAAAGAAGATATCTATCTAATTATCTGCTACAAAGAAAACAGAGAGTCACGCTACAAGGAAAAATGAATTTATTTTGAGAAAAATAAAACAATATATCATAGAATTTAAAATGCGCAATATTATCATGATAGGTGATTTAAAATGGGAGGATAGGATTGCTTTCTGATAATGAACAACTTGATATTCCAAAGCGGAAATCGGATGACACTATTGTAAATGGAATAGGAAAAGATATCATCAAATTCTGTAATGATACATCATTAATTATAACAAATAGATTTGAAAGCGGGAAAATGTACTTTTCACTGTTGTAAAAGGATGGAAGTAGAAGATCTGTAATAGATTACGTTATAATATCGGAATCTCTTGTAGAAAATATACAAAATGTGATCATAGACGAACCTACCCTTTATATACAGACCATTCACCAATAAGAATAGAATTGACCATAAATCTGAAATCTAAACCATTAGAAACTGTAACTTATAAGAAGAGAATACCTTTCACACGCATAAAAGGACCATGCAAGTGGCCAAGTAAATCAGAATCAAACTTCGATATGAACCTCTTTCAAATTGAATGTAGTTCACTATTACAAAATATAAACACTGGCCAAAAGGCTACTAATTCAGAAATTTATGAAGCCTTGCTAGAAAACATGAAAAAAGCATCACAAATAAAAACAACAAAATGAATAAGGCAACTATAAAATATTCAGACCCCCCCCCGAAAAAAGGACCAGGAAGATTAGGCGCGAATATAAAGCTCAAGTGAATAAATGGGCAGGAAAATAAAACGATAGATAATCTTGAATTATTGTTAATAAGCAAAAAGAAAGCGATTCAATGTATAAAAAAGAGAAAAAAGTTATTTAAAGCAAGAAAAATGACAGATCTCAAGATAGCGAAACTAGAAGGAGATTCGAAAAAATACTGGGACCTGATAAATCAAAACAAGGAAAATAAAAAAAAAAAAAAAAAAAAAAAAAAAAATAAAAAAAGAAAAAAAAAAAAAAAAAAAAAAACAAAAAAAAAAAAAAAAAAGAAGAAAAAAGAAAAAAAAAAAAAAGAAAAAAAAAAAAAAAGAAAAAAAAATAAAAAAAAAAAAAAAAAAAAAAGGAAGAAAAAAATGATTACTTCACTAAAAGCAAACCGATTTTATTGAACAAAATAATAAAACAGATACAAGACTTAGAATCAAAATCCATAGTAATATCCGAAAAAATACAAAATCTCAGGATGACACTATTCAAGGATCCTATTTTGGAAAGCGAGATAACGCATCAAGAGATTATGGAAACAGTAAATAGGGCGGAAGAAAATCAAAAGCCAGTGGACCTGAACGGTCTAGTTTAACGAAATGTTTCAACAAAATTCTAATGAGATGACAGAAATTCTGTGCCACTTATTCAATGGCATATTAAATGATGCAGTTAATACCATGGAACATAAGCTGGAATATACCGACTTATAAGAAAGGTGATAAGAATTTATATCATCTTACAGATGTATAAATTATCATCTTGCATTGAAAAATTACTAACCAAAATATTCAGACATCAGACTTTGTAAATGGCTGGAAGATAATAATTTTATTCATGTATCGCTAAACTGGCTTTCGCGAAAGGAAACTCAGCATTAGACAACATTTTACTATTACGAGAGGTAATTCAAATATATTCAAATAGTCGTTGTCCACTATACATCTGCTTTATTGATCTTGTCAAGGCATTTGACTCAATACCAAAAGGAATATTAAAATCAAAAATTGAAACTTACCTACCACACAGTAAAAATAACGACCTTGATAATTCGGCTAATATATAATAAAAAATTTCAAATATTATTCAATCAAGAGACAACAAAGGCCCTTTGAACTTGCAAATGGAATTCCTCAGGGAGATAGTCTCTCGCCTACATTATTTGGTTTATACATTAACGATCTGATAGACGAATTTGATAAAGAAATGCAACGCATAGATCCTGTATGTATTTCGGATCTGAAAATTGCTATCATGACTTATGCTGATGATATTTTACTAATGAGCGAAAGTCATACAGGTCTCATTAAACAAATAAAACTAGTACAAAAATATTGCCTAAATAATGGATTAACAATAAATTTTAACAAAACAAAAATTATGGTCAAGGACAAAACTCAATATAGTAAAGTAAAAATTAATTTTAATAACTCCATTCAAAGTATAGAGGTAGTAAAAGAGTACAAATATCTTGGCATGTTTTTCTCAAAAAATGATAAAATGCATATAAAGGAACTAGAAAAAAGAGGCAGAGGATCAGCTTTTTCAACATCACGAGTATTAAAGGAATTCGGTCAGGTTGAAGGCAATATAATCAATGATACTTTTGAGACACTTGCTCTTTCGAAAATGAGATATTGTGGTGAATTCCTATTTTATAATAAATAGAGGAAAACTAAATAAAATTCAGAACCAATTTTATAAGTCACATTTTCATCTCAAGTTATCTACACCGAATTACTGCCTTATGGCGAATTCGGAATAAAACCTATCGAATTCCACTTCTTTACAAATCAGCATTAAGATATTGGAAATAAAATACAAAGAATGAATAAGGAAAGCTATATTTATAGAATGGTTCCATACAATTAATAGCAGTGTAAACGATAGGATTTACAAAGGAACTTGGTGTTGGAGAATACAAGAACTGTTGACAAAACTTAACCTAACACATTTGATTGATAATCAGATAATGGAGAAGAAAACTTTTAACAAAGTGGTTAATATAAGATTGAAAGATTACTTTCGAGAGAGATGGATTGATTCAGCAAAGCACAGTCATAGAGGACTAAATTACTTGGAATTAAGTAGATTTAAATGTGAAATGAAGAGCTATCTGCACTGCCATAGCTCAAAATTCAATATGAATCTGATATTGAAATTCAGAACTGGAAACCATGACTTAGCAACTGAAATTGGAAGATACAAAAATCGAAGAGAATACGATGAATATATTTGCAGCTTTTGTGATAATAACTGTTTAGAAGATTTATATCATTTTATTGTGGCGTGTCCTCGATATCATAAAGTAAGGGAAGTGCGTATTCCATTTTTAAACGAATGTCAATCGACCAGATTTCTATGTTTTGATGGACAAGCTTGTACCGAGGCAATTGCATTCATTAACTAAATACCTTGCAAGTTGCATAGATATCAGAAATAGTGAACAATGAAGAACAATGCAATTCCAGCCGCGTTTTCATTAGTCAGATCAGAGGTTGATACATAAAGATGCACGGAATACATAGATATATAAATAGTCAACACTTCAGTTAATGGTTAAGGAATGTCATTAATATCTTCCAATTTCGGAACAGAACTTTCCATCTCTCTTGCATATCTATCGATATCACAGTGAACAAACCAAAATCAAGACTATAAGAATACGTAGCAAAACTGTAAGTCAGAGAAATAGGAAGTAACAAAGAACAATGCAATTCCACCGCTTCAATAGTAAATGCAGCAAGATTTGATTAATACTCATCAGCTACTGTCAAGTCGAGATAACAATGAAATCCAGTCAAAGCGTTGTCGTCCAACTATTAACTGCTCGCGGAGATCGGTCCAAATCACATATTTTCAACATCTTCATAATCATTTCCAATTTGAATTACAGGTGAGATATACTTCCTTCATGTAATTATCATAATATAGAAAGATTAAATCAGCATCAATGATGTTGTTGTAATCATATAATACAATTAGGACATCACTGAACTGCTATGATTATTATTACGGTTTAGAGACTTGTGATATGTGTATAATATGCTTGACCGATCTCCGTCATTAAATAATTAATAAGTGCGATGGGTAGTGAAGTTGCTGATTGAAGAAAAATTATGAAAATTAATAACTTATCGTTGATGTCAAACATTGATTTACAATATTTTTGTATTTGACCTGATATATATATCAGTTCAAAATGATGCATGAAGTCTCCTCTCCTTCGTTATGCTTACTATGCTATAATGCACGCTATGTATAGCAAGATTCCATGTTGACATTATCTCACTTACGCATCATCATTATGTGCCATCTTCCGACATCATCCATCATATGTTCCTGCGTTCCAGATAGACATTTCATTATGACATTAGAACTTTGGTGATGATCACTCCACTTTCATATACATGTACTTGCTGCATTTTCCATATTACGGGTAATTTCATTCATGAAATATAAACCCTTGAATTTTGAATTTTGAGAGAGAGAGAGAGAGAGTAGAGAGAGAGAGAGAGAGAGTAGAGAGAGAGAGAGAGAGAGAGAGAGAGAGAGAGAGAGTTAGAGAGAAGAGAGAGAGAGAGAGAGAGAGAGAGAGAGAGAGAGAGAGAGAGAGAGAGAGAGAGAGAGAGAGAGAGAGAGAGAGAGAGAGAGAGTAGAGAGAGAGAGAGAGAGAGAGAGAGAGAGATGAGAGAGAGAGGAGAGAGAGAGAGAGAGAGAGAGAGAGAGAGAGAGAGAGAGAGAGAGAGAGAGAGAGAGAGAGAGAGAGTAGAGAGAGAGAGTAGAGAGAGAGTAGAGAGAGAGAGAGAGAGAGAGAGTAGAGAGAGAAAGAGGGAGAGAGAGAGAAAACTTGAACTACGACGTTCAAATTGTTGATCCAATTACAGGATTTACACACCATGTACGCATTATCAGTGTTTCCAAAGACGAATCTCGAGAAACCGCGCAGCACTGAGAATTGCGCACAGGAAGTGTATGAAAAGTAAATTGCGAAATATGATACTTTATGCATTACAAACACGCTTTAGTGAATAAATTTACAGTGCTGCAAGTACAGCATCTCTTGTTTACAGAATACTAAATGTATTCTACAATTTCCTGGTTTGCACGCACAATACAGTATTTCGTTTTGTACATTTTTAGCCTAGTCAGTTGCTGAATATGGAATATTACAGAAATGCATTGGGATATATTCTTCCCTCACTCACATAATTCTAATGGAAATGCTAGGGGTCTATCAATATTTTTTAAAAGAACAAATTTAACAATCAAAATCTTAAAAATTCATTAACCCTTCAACTGTGTGAATTAAAAAAATGACATTGCATAAGATAAGCGTAGGCTTACGCTTGAGCTAATAATAATAATATGGAAATTATCAAATTAGAATTCTTTCGGACTTGAAAAGGATTGCATATATCCTAATTCCACTACATTTCTCAAGCCTACAGCGTGAAAGAACTAACCTAACGAAATTGTAATAATATGCCAATGATATCTCCATGTGCAACCACAAAATACTGCTATCATAGGCGCAACTTGTGCAAGGAAGGATGTTTCCATGCAACATCACTATCGCTATCGACATAACTAGCAAAGAAAACATGACGTAGGTAGCGTTAAATCCCTATTTTAATTATGACCTGCGCATTAAAATCAAGAAATTTAGGCCTTTTTGATCACCTGAGCAGAAATTAGGAACAACGCGTTTTTTGCACGTGAAAAATACAAAATTCTAATAAGTCGTTTCTATAAAGACTCTCTAATGCAGAGTGGAATGAGCCTTTTCATTAGGCCTGTGCTCTAGACGCACCTTCACCGGTTCACCGAATATTCTGAAAAGCTAAGTGAAGCATTTAGTATAGGTGCTTTAACACAATGTAACTTGTTTCGCGTTCTATATTGTCGTGTGACAGTAAATTAGAACTTCAAAATCTTGAATGTGGGGTCGCCATCATTCGTAAAAAATTCTCATATTTTCTAGAGTTCAATGCAAATTTTATAGAGTACAAGGAAAATTCTAACGGTTCTGAAGAATTTGAAACAGACCTACATATGCCGCCTAAAATTGTATTTTGCCAATACTTGCAAGTGAATTTCATCATACGAGGGCGTGCTGAAAAGTAATGCTTCCATCTTAATAATCTCCATTCTATTGATTCAACAACTAATTAAAAGACGTCTTCCATTCAAATTGAATATATTTTCAAAAATGTATCACTATTTTTCGACAATCACCTTCTCGACTGATGCATCCCCCCCCCCAACGATAGGGTAGTTTATTTATACCGTCACCAAAAAACTGTTCATCTTGATCACGTAACCACTTCCAGACCACAGCCTTCACTTCTTCGTTTGACTGATAGCGCCGACCTCGCAGATGCTCTTTCAGCTTGGGGAAAAGTCAGACGGAGCTAAGTCCGGGCTGTAGGCGGGATGTTCCACAACTCTGAACGTCTGAAGCCAAGTCGTTCGATGTAATATGTGGTCTGAGCACTCGTGTGAGGTCGGGCGTTGCCATGCTGAAGATGAACAACTTTCATCTCAGGTCGAACTCTCCGAATCCTTGCCTTGAGATTGCTAAGAGTCTTCACGTAACTTTCCGAATTCACAGTGGAACCAGGTTGCAGGAACTCAGCAAGGATAACACCATGAATATCCCAAAAGACAGTGAGCATCAATTTGCCAGTGGATGGGAAGGTCTTGAATTTCCTCGAAGGAGGAGAACCGCTGCGACGAAACTCCATCGATGCTCTCTTGCTCTCCGGTTCATACTGATGAACCCAAGTTTCATCACCAGTCACAATGCTTGCGAGAAACTTGTCTTTTTCTGTGTCGCTTTGTGAATGCAGGGCTCGACACACCTCAGCTCTTCGTTGTTTCATTGGGTCAGTGAGCTGCCGTGGTACCCATCTTGCGCAGACCTTTCTGTACCCCAAAAGATGGATGATGTGTTGTGTCCTTTCTCTTGAAATTCCCAAGGAGTCTGCCAAATACTTTTGAGAGACACGTCGATTTTCTTGAATCATTTGATCAATCAATTGCTGATTGCGATCATCCGTTGCAGTTACTGACTGGCCTTTCACTTCGAGGTTCGTCTCTGAGATCTGCTCGCCCTGGTTCAGAATCAGAAGACCGCCTTGCCCATCGTCGTACCGTGCTGACATCAACAACAAATTCTTCACCATAAACGGCCGCTAGACGTCGATAACTTTTAATCGGGGGAATGTTCTCTGCTTTTAAGAATTCGATCACAACACGCTGCTTGTAGCGAATCGTGCCGCTTTCACTTCCGTCTGCCATGATAAGCTTCAACTGACCGACTATCTATGCTACCTATCTATGCTATTTGTGAAGGCTGTAATGAATAGAGTTCACCGTGAAATCGATTAACATGCATGATTTTCTGCGAAGATTGTTTGAAACATGCACTGGTGAAAGCGCATTGGTTGAACGATCTTATAATGGCTGCAGGAGTTTTGGAGGCATTTCTTTTCAGCACGCCCTCGTACTTAACCCGTGCGTCTCTATGGTAGTTCTAATGGAATTCTTTAAAACTAGATGAAGCAGAAATTATGCAGATCTGCAACGGAAAAATGGTAAAAAATTACAATGAATAAATTACTGAGTTAGCAACGGACGAAACGTCGGGGTTTAAAATTGATTCCAACAAGGGAAGAGCTTGATTTTATTCATTTCTAAAAATACCTGATCACATCAGAAAGATTCGAAGTAATGTCAGTTATTATTCGACTTCAATCAGTCTCTGTGATGCTAATATGTTGTCGGATGTCGAAAAAGTCATTCGGACGGATTGTTGACCGTTGAAAAACTAAGATCGTCTATATCTAAGCAAGAGGAGCAGTGGCAGACTATACACAGTATTCATTGAGAGTCCGATGTTGCGGGAATTAAGATTTCGTGGCCTAAAATAATTCATCATGAACTTGAATTATCGCATCTTCGTAAGTTCTTCACATTTTTCTCAACAGCAGAAAATTCGTCGGTTATTTTATTGTGACATTTTAGAAATTTAAAGCGTGAATGAAATTGATAAATAGAATTGAACAATGTCCTCCTAGCTGGACTAATTATACTGTATGCTTAAAATCTCTCCAATCTGCTGTGACTAAGATAACAGATAAAATGAATTATTTACAACAGAAGTATGCAGTAAAATATCAAAGTGATCGAAATTCACACATTTCATGGGCTCGAGAACCGGTGAACCGGTGCAAGCAAAAGAACCAGTGCACCGCGCACAACCCTACTTTTCATTATAGATTTGGAGGCATCCGTCGTGTGAGCTTGCAATACAAAAGTTCTTCGTTAACTTTCCACTACATCCTAATCCAAAATATTATTTGTAAGATCAAAGAGACAATTGAAAAACAAAAGAAATGCTCTTCAGAGTTTTCGGTCATACAATATGGTTTAAGAACCATTGCAAATTAATAGCTTGTGTTCAGAATGGGAGTGCATCTGGTGAGGTGCTGATATTTCTTGGTCTCTATTACACGATCTTCTGTATATGTACATAGCAGCTTATTCATTATTTTTGTCACCATAGTTAAAAAGCTCGATGAATTCTTGCAAGTCTGACAAGAAGCTCGTACTCTAGGATCATTACTCTCTCTTGGGCCGCGCTTGACAGATACTGTGTGGCTACTTGACCTATTTAACTAAATAATGAAAGATAAAATAGCACGAGCTGTTTATCAACTTAACATGTTGGCTCCAGTTTAAAAAAGGCACTGATAGTCCACTAGTGTGTGGCTCACACTGTAAACTGTCACCTAAAATCGAAGAAACCTTCATCCTAAAGCACCACACACTAGAATTTTAGGAGGTTGCGTGAAATAGAATGTTGACATACTAAAGAAAACAATAATCCTACTGCGCTAGCCTCCTAAAACGCTTTGCTTTAGGATTTTTTATTAGCTACGAATAGTGACTTGCATTAGTGTGTGATTTAAGAGGTGCTGGTTTACAGTGCATACGTACAGGGCAATAAATAACTACCTCGACCATGTAATGAAGATTTTTGAACGTGTGTTGTAAGAAACGATCCATGACGCCGTTAAGATAAACGAAATATAGTTGAGTAAAGGCAGCTGCATCATAGACGTCGTTTCTATGTTTGAAAGTTGCAATTTAGAGCCTTCAAAAGAAGAAAAATTTCCACATGGCCTTCATTGATCTGGAAAAGGCTTCCGCGGTGAATGTGTGGTGCCTCTCCTCAAGATCGGATCTCTTATCAAGAAACATGAAGATTTAGGTTAGAGGCAATGAGGAACGTCGTACGAAGAAGATGTCTGCGATGGTTCGCTGCCGTGGAGGTCATGGAAGAACAATGTCAACGAGGATCTTCAACTATTTAGGAACTATCAAGCGGCCATAGGGTGTAATAGTCGCACCCAATCCAGTTGGAGAAATCGACACTAAAAGGATTGAGTGAAGTGATTATGTCAAATTAGAATGAATATAGCAAGTTCTGCTAATAAGCACAGATACCACAGAGTAAATATATAGCACTTAGAGTGTCGACCCAAAAAAAGTATCTGCATACAGTAAAAAAAATTTATATGAAGAGAATCATTTTTATGAGCATTACGTTCCAGCGGTCCAAAAAGCTATTTAAGCAGTTTTTAAAAAGCTAAATTTTTGTAAATAATATATATACTGCCGACATGAAGCCACTTTGAAAATAGTATGAAACATGTTAGATAACAAAAGGAACGAATATCTGCTAACAAGCATCTTAATTAAGCGGAAATCAAACTGATTATCATGAGAATTTCATGAACCACGTTATAACGAAAGTCTTCATGAAAAATTTGAGATCGTATTGTACTTTCTTGACTGAAATTTCAAGTTTGTAATTCAATTTTCAGAGGCGTGATTTTATGATTCAATAAATTCATGCTTCATTTCTTGAATTTGAATAGTGATGTGGGCCCACTAACATCTTTTAAAGTTAATTGAAATCATTGTCTTTTATTAAGTTATTTTTCTCTACCAATGGCAGGTCAATTGTTTGTGACATGATCACGTTTAGGAATGTACTTTTGAGGTTCAGCATGAAAGTAGGCTAATAGCAGCCTATGGGATTGCCAATTTAACAAGCATAGCCCCTCCAAGGCTGTCATGACAAGGATTCGCAATGTTAAGGCAATGCCCCAATATACGATTATTAATATTTTTTATTTTATTTTTTTAGTCACGACCGTTAGTTATTCTTTTGGCCTGTGTCACTTTTAACAACTGGGAACTTGCAGTCCTACCAGGCCTCATGTTAATCTTAGGATGTGGGCACTGACAAGGAGTGCTGCTTTGACCAGTTGCGGCCTATTGTGGTCGCTTAGGACTTTCGCTAAGCACCCATCCAATTTGGCAGTATGGACACCTAGTGCCCGAATCACAATCAAGACTACTTCAGCTTGTGTGTTCCACAGTCGCTTGATTTCAAGGCGGATATCTTGATATTTTGATATCTTTTTTCTTTTTACCTATCGATCATGTTTCTATCATCAGGCCCTGCTACATCCACAATGAATGTCTTCTTGTCTTCCTTGTTAATAATCACTATATCAGGTCTTCTTGCTTGTATCCTGCGATCCGTTTGAATCTCGAAGTTCCACAAGATCTTAATTGCTTCATTTTTGGCAACTGCTTGTAGCACATGCTTCCAGTATGTCTCCTGTCTCAAACCCGTACGAGATATTCCGATGTAGGCATTTAGTGTCTTCTCAAATACTCAGAGCCTGTTAGTTTGTTGCAACCTGTTAACAAATGTGCTACTGTCTCATCTGCCGCATTGCACATTCTGCACTTTGGGTCCGAGCTCGTTTTCGTAATGTTGGTCTTGTGTGCCTTCGTTTTCAGGGCTTGTTCCTCGATTGCTGCTACAGAGCTGAACACAGAAAAGGGACCACCTAAATTTCACTGAGATTCAATCGATTCTCATGCCTTTCAATCACATCAAAGTGCCACACATCATTCGAGAGCTTGCATTCTCAGCTATAAAATGAACTATGATAGACTTGTATCCGCTATTGCATTTGCTGAGCAGTGCTCCAGATATGAAAATCACTTAATTTACAAATCACAATTTTTCTAAAAAGACATATGTAAGTATGATAATGAATGAGGCAGGAAGAGATAGAACATTTTCTCAGCTCTCTTTTGACATACTGGTCATCAAAATCGGTGAACTTATAAAAAATTAGTGGTGTCGTGAAGTTATCACAAAATCATGACCTTTTTGGTTGAAAATCTTATGTTCTCATTTTTTCATGAAAAATGTTCATGATTGGCATCTTCAGAATCCTTGCGATGTGAAGAGTGCGAATATATAAGTTATATTCAATTTAATAGTTCATTTTCAAACTTCTTCAATATTTTTTCTCATTTCCGCAAAAGTACACAAACAATGAAGGTAAAAAATCGCCATCTGCTATGAGAGAACAAAGACATGCCTGCGCCAATTGTCTTGTTTTGAACCTTCGTTCACCTTACATGGCTCTTGTTTCCTTTTGCGGAAATGAGAAATAATATTGAAGAAGCTTGAAAAAGAACTATTGAACTTATATGAATATAACTTACATATTCGCACTCTTCACATCTCAAGGATTCTGAAGATAAAAAACATGAGCATTTTTCATGAAAAAGTGAAAACATAACATTTTCAACCAAAAAGGTCATGATTTTGTGATAACCACTAATTTCTTATCAGTTCACCGATTTTGATGATCATTTTATCAAAAGAGAGCTCAGACAATGCTCGCTCTCTCAGTGCCTGATTCATTATCATAGTCACATGTTCATTTTAGAAAAATTGCAATTTGTAAATTAAGTGATTTTCATATCTTATTTATTATTATTATCTTATTTTTCTATGTTTATTTTTGTTGGTTCCTTTTACTTGCAGCCCGCTTGTGCTTCATATTCGTTTATTATCCATTTAATATGTGAATGTTGTATGCACTCTTGATAACAAATATATCATCATCATCATCTTGAGCACTGCTCAGAAAATGCAATGGCGGATACAAGTCTATCATAGCTCATTTTAAAGATGAGATGAGAATGCATGCTCTCGAATGATGTGTGGCACTTTGATGTGCGACATGATTGAAAGGCATGAGAATCGATTGAATCTCAGTGAAATTTAGGTGGTCCGTTTTCTCTGTTCAGCTCTGTATTAGTGCTTCTGTTACTATCTTTAACTGCACTTCTTTCAGCCAGTCAAATCTTGTTACTTGATTGGTTATTCCTTCAGTTTGTCGTATATATTGCCCGCGTAGAGGTTTCTGCTTCCATTTATTGTGTCTTTCTTCAATTGACTTCTTCTTCCATGCATGGGTTCGGTCTGGATTCTCTGGGTGTAATCCACCAGACTTTGCTATTTCGAGTATTGGATCAGGGTTACTGCACAGATATTCATTGAGACTTCTGCTTTCATCTTCGATGACGTCTCTTGCGTTCTTCAGACCTCTTCCTCCTAACCTTCGTGGTAGATACAGCCTATCGACGTCTGCCCTTGGGTGCAACACCCGCACATGTCCAGCATTTTCCTTGTAGCTCGGTCTAACTCATCAATTCCCTAAACAATCCACTTGATTATTTCTGCCGCGCAACTTATCACTGGTGTGGCGCATGAGTTTATAGCATCGATCTTATTCTTTGCGCATAGTTCGGTCTTCAGCATCTGTCTTAGTCGTTTCTTATATTCACTTTTCGCTTTTTCTTTCGTTTCGATGTCCACATTGCTTTGAAGTTGCAGAGTTCCGAGATATTTGTAGCCGTGTTCTTTGACGTCTTGAATGACGGACTTATCGATTTCCAGACCTTCTGCTGACTTCATGCGTCTCCTTGGAAGATTCCCCGTCTTACTTGTATATTGCTAATTTCTTCCTTTTCAGAGGTCAGGGTAGTCTTCCATTCTCTAATAAAGACAGGTAATGGGTCTGTAGTTGTCAGGTGTGATCGCCTGTACTCGTGTCCTTGGGTATCAACTTCGTTTTCCGTACATCAACCATTTCGGCATATGTCGGGGCTGCTTCAGTATGTAATTCATCTGATGTGCGAATCTTGTGTGGAAGGCATTCAAGTGTTTTATCCAGAAAATGTGAATCTTGTCGGGGCCAGGAGCCTTCCAGTTTGTCATGCTCTGACTTTCATTTCTATGTCATCTTCTGTGATTCTAATGTTGCTCTGAGTTGGTATTGATTGATTACGGTATCTGTCTTCAAGTCATCCAGCCATTGCGGCGCTCTATTATGTTCGACTGGTGTGCCCCTCAATGCTTCCCAATATTCTTTTGTTTCTTCTTTATCGGGTTGCTAGTCGTGTTGCGTGCTATTGTCTATCAGCTGGTATCACTTTCCTTCTGTCATTTTGGAACAATGAATTGCTGACATATTGCTGATGACGTGCGTCGAATCGCTTTAGGCCTCAGCCACACTGAAAGCAAAGCAAACACGAGCGTCCCGAGCGTCTCGAGCAAACGTATGTCCGCAAGCTATCAATCGCTATGGTTTGCTTTGCTCGCAGTGTGGCAGTCTACAACTGCTGTAATGATGACTTTACATTGGCTGCAAAACGCTTTGCTCGGAAACGCTTGTAAAAGCTCGCAGTGTGGCTGAGGCCTTAGACGGTGACTGAGGGCTATATCAATCTTTGTTTTGCTCTTTCAATAGCTTAATTTGTGCTTATTGTGTTCAGCTGGTATTTCCGCAGCATGTACATGGGTAGTCTTTCATTGTTCATCTTTGAAGACAACAATCTATTGACTTCTTTTCTCAATGAGAAATGCTCTGGTCAATCTCGATCCTGACAAGTACTACTCGTTTTTAGTCAGAAATCCCTGCCGCAAAAGCTCTTGCATGGTCAGTCAAAAGAGTAAGAACAACAGCTCGCTACAACTTTTTCACAAATGACGTAGCAAAACACGAAATAATTTGAGTCATCATGAAGTTTCTGCTCCCACTCTGAAAGACTTTAAACGTCACTTTCTAATTACTTCTGCATCAACGATATCTAGTCATGAACTTTTTGATAGCGCCATATAGCTTGACTTCTTGACTTTTTTCTTTTTAATTGTATATCCTCTTATTGCTCTTCATGGGCAATAATTCATCATTTGTATTCTCTTGGCAAATATATTATCATTATCAAATAGAGAAGTTGATTACTTTTAATCATGAAATCAATCATGAAGATAATGTGTATAAGCAAAGAAAAGGCGTAACCATAGGCTCACATTTCGCACGGGTTTTTTTAAGTTATTATCATGAGCCACATAGAAACAAAGACCGTAAAAATTGAACTATTCTCCATTCCCATATATGAGATATATCGATGATATCATCTTTGGCCCAATAGAGTTTAACTGTTTCACATAATAAACACATCTAATTCAATAATCTCCAGCATCAAAGTAATCATTGAAGCTCATAGAACAATGGAGTTCGTTAGAAATGAAGTTCAGTATATGCTTAGCATCACAAGCATGGCCACTCCGATATAAGCCTACTGCTTTGAGAAACACATGTGTAAAGATAGTTGCAAAAAATGTAGCATTTGGTTGACAATGAGATTTAGATCATTATGATTTTGAACTCAATCAAGAGATTTTTAAATCAGTCAATGAGCTTTAACTCATTTTGCTGATTGATTGGAATGTAGCGATCGCAAAAAGAATTTTAACAATCATAATGACATAAACAGATTCACCCAAGGCTCTGAAATCGCCCGTACTTCTTTAACCATAGCAAAAATATGCACTAAATGCGGCATTTTTCGGATTTTATACACACATCATAGGTTTGCCGAAACTACATATTTTGATTTTTGAAATATTCGAATTTTTGCCTGAATTTTAGTAATATTCCTTTAGCGTGAGATATATTACATTATATAATTATGATAGATATTATACCGATGCGTAGGCCTATATGATTGGAACAGAATCTGGGAGCTTGCATCACTCAGATGTTCTCTCTAGTGTGCCAAATACATTTCCTGGCGAACAAGATGAGCAATGCATGTATTATTCAACTCCAAAGACATCCATAGAAAAGCAAGAAGCAACAGAGTCGGAGCCGGGCCCACTTTTTAGGGCTATGCCCGTGTCAATTTTGAATTCTCAGGTTCAGGCCCGGCCCAAGCCCTTTAGCACTTAATTTTAGGCTCGCTATAGTAAAATCATTAGATAGCCTAGATATAGTGAATCAATGATGACTGCATACATATATAGTCACCTGTCATTGAAGAGTCGATGCGGCCTATTGAAAATTCTGCTTATCTATATGCTAGGAAAATTACATAGAACATTCACGCGTAGCCTATATGCGCATTATATCATAAATGAGAAATGTATACACTAGGTGACATGCCACGCGTAATTAACGCGTAATTACGGAGCACCCCAAACATCCGTGGTTAAAGAAATTCTATTTAGATACTTGTTAACAAGTTATTGTGTCTAAACTCTTCCTGCTGGTATTTCTGCACTTTTAGGCTGCTACTAGTAGTTATAGTTTCACTAGCTGTATTGCTCCATTCATGTCCATTGTACATTCCATTGTTCAGTCCATTGTACATTGAATTTATTGATTTGTATCTATATTACGTAAGACATTCACCTTTCAACCTAACATAGTTTTCAAATGCAGCTATGAATTGATAAATCATTAACTATTTTGATTGAAAATAATCCTCTTATCTTTTGTTTTCAGACAACGGTTGAAAAGCCTATCTTGTATGAATAATTTTGTATTATCATTTTATTGAATGTATAAGGCCTACAATATATGTTTACATTGCTCATGATACAATGTATAGGTACATGCATTGATAAAAATTATTTGATGAGAGTGTGACTGAAAGCTGTTCAAAATTATCGACAACTTAAATCTGTTTGATAATATGATAAAATAAATGAACAGGCCCTGGGGGCACTTCAGATGCAGGCCTACTCGATAGGTATTTGTAGTTTCAGGGGTCACTTGTAAACAGACTATATAATGGCGGACGCGTCCTGGGGAGGCGGCTGTTAAGAATTTTGACAAATGCGGACAGGGTGAGGAGGAGGCAAAAAAACTGATTCTTTTGTGGACGTCCATTATGGATGCTCTTAAGCTGGTTTCACAGCTGCTTATGCGATGCCCTTTGAGAAAGACTTTGAGATTGAAAACGTTGGGTACCTTCAACTGAAATTTGTGATGGCTAATAGCTCGGAAGCAATTCAAAACTACCCAGTCTAAAGACTTATTGTGCTTTGACATCATCGGTCTGAAAGCATGCAAGATTTGATACAACTGAAATTACTTAATGAACAATCAATCAATTGCAATTGAAAATTTAGTCAATTACTCAATTGATTACCTATAAATGAATTAACACGTCATTCATTGATTGAAATCGATATAGCGAAGCAATGAAGTAACTGACGTCAATTTTTTTAAATTCATCGAATTTTGATGATCTCTGACTACGATGTGAGACTTTCTCCACCTTCCTCAGGTATAAATAAGAAATCACAATACCAGACCACCTTTACAAAACCGGTATTTCGGTATTTAAGCAGTGATAATACCGATATTACCAGCATTACCGGTTATACAATGAATGTACGAAAAGCTATCTATAACATACATTTTCATCGAACAAATCTTGTTGAAGGTAGCGAATATACATATAAGGTCCCCATGAATAGTATATATGAATAAGGTATTCAATCATCAACAATTATGCATTATGTTATTTTGATATTAAGCATATTATCAATCCGAAATAAAAGCACATTATAATTCATCAACGCAAAAGTAGTTATCTTTGAGATATATAAGTCAACATGGTTGCACGAAAGATATCGTTTGGATGAATTGATGTTAATCAACTTGGTTCATTAAGTGAGTTAACCAGGCGTCGTGTTAATGTTACTAGGCAAGTAGCAACGACGGCATAATCGTAGAGCATAAAATTCACAATAAATCTAATCTAGTTAAATACCACACTATCAAAAAGAAATATTCACGGCTGCTATTACTGAAAAAAGTTATTTGACAGCAGTATGCAATACATAATCGTACGTATTTTTTGCTTTGTGACTTAAACCTCTTCATACGAAACACATACGAATGAGGACAAATTTGCATCGGGTCTCGTATATAAAACATACTAACAACTCGTATTTCATCGTAAAGCAGCCAATCACAGATAGAATAGTTCGTATTGCTACACACCAATCACAAACGAAAGTAAGTGAGATGTGGTATGAAAAAGATACCAGATCTCTGTAAACATATGAGAATCTCGTATCAAATGTTAGTTTCAAATTGTATGTGAATTTGGTATATGTTTGTATGTAATTTTCGTATCCAGCGATTTACAGTGTATATGAGTACGTCATGTTAGTCTCAGTCGTCAATTGCTAAGAATTTCTTTCTGATAAATCCTTCAGCGAATGAGCCACAAAGCATCTAGTGTTTTGCCTGACAGCCAGTTGGGAAGCCAAGCCAAGTGGAAGACACTCCGTTTCCACTGAAGCCGATGGAAATTTTAGAAGACAATCGCAAAAGTTGAATATGAAATTACTACTCTGATCTGCAGATGAAATTTGAGTTGATAGAATTGGACTGAAGTAAGCACCGTCATCGTCTGATGAACTTTTGTGCAACAATTCCGAAATTACATTTTTTCCAGATTTTCATTGTCTTCATCGATTGTGATAATGTCTTCACGTTCTCTGCTTCTTCAGGAGATTGATAATCGATCTTGGAAATTAGTGGATTATTATCTTCTTTGGTACAAGAATTTAATCTCTTATTCAGTATTCGAAACAGCATGTCTTTACGACAGTTCTCATATCGACCATGGATTGCGGGTTATGAAGATGTAACAACCGATTGATCTGTGCTATGAATCTGACATATTCTCTGTTCTATAGGTCTTTTCATTTCCTTCGAATTCTTTGTTCAGCAAAATTACACAATAGAAACACAGCAGAAACTAAATCGTTATTTGGAAATTGTAAAACTGATAGTGGTAATACCGATATTGCGACCCCTTATATGAATGCGTGTCAGAATTTAATCGGTGTCTCATGTAGTTTGAAAGTTACTTACCAGATCACTGTTGCTTTAATATATGCTGCGAACTTCTCAGTTATATGGATTCGAAGTTTGAATGTTAACAAGTGCACTGATTGGCTACGTGAATTGGCCACTTATCACCGGGATCGGAACAAAAAAATAGTAATTGCTTGACTCAATCAAAATGTAATTGAAACTGAATAGTCGATAAGTCTTCTCAACAAGCTTCATCGAATGATAATGATCTCACTGAAGAGTCAATTATAATGATGGAATGTACGATGTGCTGTGCACGCGCAGCTCATAGTCATGTATTAATTGATTGAATAAACAGGCGGACATCGTTTATTGACTGTAATTATGAAAGCGATCTTATTTCCGTTTATTGATATTATTCCTTCCCACGAGAACTTTCTGCGGCCACAGTTAGTCATTGTCAGGATTATGCAATCAACACGACTCAGAATGGCGGATCGTAGGAATGCACTGTCCCACCAGAGAGGTTCTTGTTCGTTTTCATTAAATCTCTGCATGAATCTTCTACTGATAAGTGATTAGCCAGATTTCAAATGTACTTTGCCCATTTTGTATGCTTATCGCTTTGTATAAGTAAAACAAGACTGATTATTGTTTATCAGTCTTCGCAGGGATCTTCTTGGTCCTCTCCGATAAGTCAGGAACATACGGAGGGCTGCTTATTGGACAAATCGCAATCCGATCCACATCGGACTTGCTCCCTGCCGGAAATTCCTAGATTCGGCCAGCCAATTAGATAGTGATGCAACTTTACTGTAAAATTACTTTATTGTTGAGGATTTGTGATTTTTCAAATGTAGGTACAATTTGAAACAAAAAATATTTTACAAGTGGAGCAGTTTCTGCTGCTTCATGGGAATTTTATGCGCACTGTCCGAGATCGCAATGATCCGTGCCATCGGCATTCAGCATTCATTAGAGGTGCAATTAGCGAAAAGCTGAAGGGGAGGAGCAATTCGATGCCTCTTCCGCAAATTTTGTAAATTTAGTTTCGTCGTTGCTCATCAGCTTTACTACACCTTTTTAATTCATCATGCTTCTATAAATAGGAACAATTTGATCTAATTCAAATGCAAAAATTCATCAAAAACGAAAACACAGTCTAATTGAATACTTCCATTTTTTCGGAAAATGTGAAGCATATTTTTATAGTACAATTACTGATATTGTTTCGAGGCCAACTTCACTGACCAAGATCTCTTACAATAAATAGCTTAAGGCTTTTAATTGTTGAAAATGGTCAGTTCTCACAAGGATTTTTGCCTAGAAACTATAATTGGATGCGTAGGACATATACATAACACTTCAAAGAAATTTCGATAAAATCTAGAATAAATCAAATCAACAAATCAAAAGTGGATATATTATGACAAAAACTGTGTTTCATTACATATAGACCGCACGATACAAGTGCTGTTCAAGCACTGGAAAGTCAGGTATGTAGACCTGTGGCTTATACACAAGCATTCACTAGGTGGCATGCCACGCTCAATTACGTGTAATTCACGCGTAAACTACGTGTAATTACACATGACCCTAAACATCCGTGGCTATGCGTGACATTGCTGCAACCACAGAATTAGATTGTTTAACCGCATCACTTTGCTACAAGTGCAAACTGATTCAAAACAATGGCACATGCAGGAACTTATTAAGTGGGCAAAAAGAAATTTTTAATACCTTGCAGAGATAGGAAAAATGGTCGTGCGTCGCTTGCGGATTGCTCTGAATCCCTTGAAGATGCTCCGATCGCCACGATTCCTTCAGAATCGAAGAATTCAGATCATTGCGTAAAAGTTTTCTCGATAATGTTGGGCCCTCCGATCAAAAGTTAGCAGGCGCACGAAAAAACGTTCACAAACTTTTCTGTAGAACTTGACATCGACTGTGTCTCTTGGCTGTGTGACCCGGTTGATAACAGTCACTGAAACTTTGCAGAAATTGGCGTGTTTAATGTTGAACTGGCTGGTCGATGTTCGATTGCTATGGTATTATGTCAGCAGATTGTGCCATTTCATAAACGTTACATCTTCCAATGTTTCCTTTCTAGTCAAACAGAAGAAGAGAAGACCTGTCTAATTCTGTGGCTGCAACATCTGTCGGCAGTCCTGTTATAAAGACTTTGCGTCTCATGTGTCTACATGTATCAGAGGCTAAACAATGTGATGGGACCTCAATTTCATGGTCAGGGAAGACAGAACATGCTTAGCGGCTCATCCGTGGTTCAAGCAGCAACGCATACAACTGTAGACGACGTGCAAACTATAAACGCTCGCTCGTTCGCGCGTATTCGTAAACATTCCCCATGTTTTAACAGCATCAGATCAAGTGATTTCTGACTCTTAGTGCAGCGCGCATGTACGCGCGTAGAAGAATAGAATGTCTTTAACCACGGATGTTTGGGGTGCTCCGTAATTACGCGTGTATTACCTAGTGTTATCTATTATTTTTATTTGGCTTGTCTAAAGTCTACTTTAATTAAATGCTCTTTCCATATGAATATTGAAAAAATCTTGACCTACATTCAAAATTAAGGTTTGAACAAAAGCAGACCGTAAAGATAATATCGATCTGACTGAATGTTTGAAGAAAAAAAACTGCTAGGAATTTCCGAATTGTCTCTAAAATTGATTTCTTAAGATTATCACTTCCAAATACCTAAAGAGGGAATTGTCAGTTTTTTGCTCTCCACAGGTGCACGAATGCATCTTGTCAGCTATGTACTGTACATTGAAATTGATTTGTACACATATTGCATTGCCTAGCCTTTCACCATTTGGTAGAATCCCTCATTTCTATCAAAGTTTCCGGTTATGGAAGTACGGTAAAATTGATTGCAAAAATGACATATTTACAATTATACGTCTATGTATATGCTGACCACGGAATTCTAGAATTCCGTGATATTGACTCAAATCCATTTCAGTCAAAATAACTTTGCGAATGCATTGTAGTCATTGTCCCGTGAACGAATAACATTGCAAGATGATGGTATAGCCTACACTGTGCCACAATATGAAAAGTAATGGATTATACCATTGCTGATTCATTGCAAGGCGCCACCAATTTCAGACAAGCTTCATGATTTTTTTCATAATTAATATTGTGATCGCATTACCATATTTCCATATTTCATTACCATATATTTTACCATATATACAATTGTGATTAACCATTATATAATTCGATTAAGGATTACACCACGTGTTTTTCCACCGTGGTCCATGTGGCCCCATAGTGGGCAACAAGGTGCTGATGGGATCCATGCGCATAAATGGGGTAAAAGGTGGGCTTAGAGGGCTTAATGATTGATGCACACAGCATTTATGTGATGCTATTATTTAGGGAGAGCACTATAGAAGATGCCACATATTCAGTCGCACCCGGCCGCAGATCAAGGCATGGACGAATGGAGGACATAGACAAGAATAATTTCTACGTTTTCTTCGACACGGACCCTTTCGTACGGAATCACGAGCATCACGCGATTGATTGGCATGTGACAGGAAGCTGTGCCCTATCCAACAGAATCTGCAACATTATAAAAATAAAGATGACAACTGATGAGTGATGTGATTGACTGATTTAACAAGCAAATGGTGTAGCAGCAGCCAAGACTGACTGCAAAGGCAAGAAGTCTCCTCACCGCCCTGACAGCGAATTGCAAATTCTGCAGTACAATGCAGTTTTAGCGCCATTTCATAGTAGAAATGAGGCCGACGAGGAGACCTGCGCATGAAGTTGACGCAGCACTTGCAGTCATCTAGGGTTTTACTCTTAAGTCATTAAAGCCAGGGGTTACATTGAACAATGACTTGTGGAACACGAGTCTCGAATAAGCTGGGAAGTTTCAATTTTTCTTGAAAATGTTTTTTCAATCACTCATGTCATGACGCTCAATAGAAACAACTTGAATTAGAAGAAATTCCAATAATCGGGTGTACTGACGAAAAGTGTTGATAAAAACTGGATTACACATTGAACTAAACTTATCTAAGAAAGATCATTTCGAGTGCTTCTGTGTTCGACATGATTTGTAGGGAGTGGAAAATATGAAAGAGTTGCGAATGCAACAGTCACTGGGGCTGCGCTTAGTTCGGTTAGAGAAAGCAAGCTTTTGAGACCACCAAGCCTGTATGGCTACTTTCCTTCTCCATGACATGTCTGTCGATTGCCATTGAAATTTCATGATCTTCATACCATTGAAATCTATTTGCCTTTAGCGTCGACCACATATAGGGCAATTTCAGATCATTAAACATTCCATATTCCTTTTACTCCTTTTACTCCTTTGTTTCTTATTTTTCACTTCCTTAAGGGTGCATTTACACGTGCAACTTTATTGCTGACACTTTCAATCCATGATAAGTCAGAAAAGTATTGAGAAACGATGTAATAAGGCATGTATTCGAATATTCTTAACTCTGCATTATTGAGTCATTCCAGCAAAATGGAAGCATGCAGTCCGGCAGCCAGAACGAGTTTCTGCAGGGAACGAGGCCGAAAGTGAGACTTTCACATAATGATGTACACCCAGAGTTGGAAGTGGGTCAACGAAACTTGACCCATGATCCACCTGGCCCACGGCATATGTGACCCATGACCCACCTGACCCATCGACCTTTTACGAAAACATGACCCACGATCCACCTGACCCACAGGGTACCCTGACCCACCACATCTTTGACCCACTTGACCCACCTGACCCACTTGCTGTAAGGATGAATGATTTGAATGATGATGAATGAGTGCAATTTCATTTTCTGGTATCATCTTTAGTTTCATTTTCATTCAAGATTCTAGGTCTATCTAGGTAGATGCCTCGTTGTATCAAAATTGTTGTTAAGATTTGTTATAAGGATTCAAGTGTATCAGATCACTTGTCACATGATAAATAGACATGTAACTTCATCAAAAATATCTTATAATCAAAGTTCATGCACCACAAAGGCTTAAGGTTCTAAAAAATTTAAACGATTCCGTTTCTTGTTACAATTCTTGACTATCCTTTTTATTGCTACCTATTTAACTCGTAGAGAGATGATTAGCTATGTTGAGGTCCTACAGACCAAATTTCAAATTCTACATTTCTTAATCAATTGAAGTTAAAAAAAATAAGATTGCAGTAGGCCGAAATCATTTAGTCTTGCATTTATTATGTTAGATACTATATCTGTGAAAATTATCCTAGAAAATCGTCAAACTTATATTTTGTTGCTTCTCATGGCAATTGATTCAAATTTCATTAACTTCTGCTAATGTTAGATTTAAGTGGAAAGTTGTATATTTGATGTAAGAATGACATTCATTAAAAATTAAATGGAGTAGGCATCCGTAGCGCGTGAATAGAAAATTGCACGATTATAATTCATGAATTAGCTTACTATGTCACATTGATCAGAGTCTACATCAATGACCGTCGTATGAATTAGCGTATTTCAGACTATCATGTATCGAAAGAGCAATGAGATGCATGGAACATGTATGATGCGAAAGTAGATTGAGCTGCTAAATACTTTAGATATGAAGCATGCATGTTGATAATATTTTGATTTAAAATATTGAGATATTTTGATCAATTACATATTTCAAAAATATTTAGACTCTGATCAATCTTCACCAGAGCTTTACCATTCTAATTTCTACCAGAGAATATTTTCTACGAAAGACCAACAAAATCAAGCGAAACAAACAAAACGAAGGTCAGTTGGCATTGCAAGAAAATTTTCAAGATGGATAAAACCTCTGAATACCTGACTTCTTCAGTAGCTGTATCTCAGAAATGAAGGTCACACATCATTTGGTATCGTCAGACATAGCGACAGAGAATCCAGCATGCACAATTGTACTCAAACAACTTATCTCCACAAACCAACATCACTCAGTAGACAGCAGCAATTGTTTTCGAGCCTTTAATTTGTGTGAATTGCGCCCCTTTTCGAAACTGTATGAGGCGTGTGAAAGGCAATAGTGTTGCATATTTTGACTATATGCATCCTCTCTTTTTCATGCACCCCTGTCTATAAAGCTAAATAGATTTAGATTTGGCGAGCCTCTTAACCGTTTTCATCCCACATGCAGAAAAATCATTCTAAAAACAATTCCTTTTAGCTGAATAATGCTTAATCAGTTACTATTGTGTGTACAAAATTTCATTGACATAGATATCGGTTTTCATGTATTTCAAACATGTTCCCAAATGGGAACTTGGAAGGATTCAGTATCAAGAATGAGAAAAATCTACCAGCGTCATTTTGCGTAATTCATCAATAAGCGTTGAATGTCGGCACTATTGATGGCTATTGACAAATGAATCTGCTTCTCTTTTTCATGTTATGCATGGGTAACCTTGCATGAGAATGACCGGGGACTGATGGATCTCTTTTCAAGTCGTTCCTGTATCAATTGAAGTAAAGAACAAAGAACCATAGAAAGCAGCTATTTATGGGAGAGTTTGGCTGCATGCCTCATATTCATGCAAGGCTGTCGATGTCATGACGTTGAGGCTCTGACGTCAGGTTACCATAGAATTCTATCCTTCATGAATTATCTCGTTCAATGGAAATACATGGACATAGATCCATGATGGGTGCATTCTTCCAATCTCAGACCTCACTTGATACTTCTGCTTACTTAGTCTCACGCTTACAGTGATATTGTTTGTATTCTGTATTCCAAGAATCAGATTCACATTTGCTGGTATATCACTGTGTTATGAAGTTGCTAACAGTGGAGCAAGCCGTTGCGCTTATTTCTGAGGATAGTGATGACGATATTTTACCGACTATCGCAATATTGCCGAATGATGAGAGAGGAGACGTTGAATCTGAAACAGAAGATATTTGTGAAGAAGTTCTCCAACCAACCAGCGAGACAGAAAATGCGACAGGTATATTTGAAGTAATCCAAGCCAGTGAAGATGATGAACTAGTAATACCTCCCCCTGCAAAGCGTCAGCGAATTTGGAAAAAATCAGATCATTCTACTGACTTTCCTGATATTGATGCTGCAGATCCTTTGGATATACTTCACGCTCACAATGCAGCTTCATCGGCTTTCGCATTGTTTAGGCTTTATGCTGATGACAATTTTATATTTCATTTGGTCAACGACACTAATAGATACGCTCATGAAGTCAAAAATGACATAAGCTTCTCGACAACAAATCTCGAAATGGAACAGTTTCTGGGCATTTTATTGTATTCTGGATATGTCAGACTTCCTCAAGAGAGAGACTATTAGAGTACGTCGGAAGACTTTTCATTACCATTTGTTGCTTCATCTATGGTGCGTAATAGATTTCAGCTGTTGAAAAAATACCTCCACTTATCAGATAACCAATGATCTCGGCCCTTCCAAATGCGCGAAAGTTGTGCTCATCTATGATCTGATGAACAAAAATCTCCGACAATTTGGTGTGTTTTCACAAAATTTATCCATTGACGATTTAATGGTGCCCGACTACGGGCATCACTCTACCAAACAATTCATACGAGGTAAACCTATTCACTTCGGTTATAAGCTCTGGGCACTCTGTTCCTCTGACGGCTATCCGTACCACTTGGAAATATACACAGGGAAAAGTGAAGAGAGGGTTGCACCGTTGGGTGAAAGTGTTGTTTTGAAATTGGCTAATCTTGTAGAAAATCCCAATGAGAAGGAGCTATAGTTTGATAATTTTTTTACCTCCTATTCTACTCTAGATCGTTTGGCGGAACTTGGAATTCGAGCCACTGGAACGATCAGATCAAACAGGACCAATGAATTATTACACGAATTCACTGAAAATAAAAATGATTCATCTATGACGATAATTTCGTCAAGGAATCCTAATTAAAAAATTAGATATAACATAACATGAGCTCCTTAAATGCATGTTCCCAAATGGGAACGTTGGGATGATAACTAATGTCGTCAAGCACAGGCATTTTAAGCAACTTTATCCACATTCAACTACATTTTCACATGCAGTGCCGATCAGATGCATGATAACAACACATGTACATAATAGGAAATGACCTGTCAAAAATTATTCCATGTCAAAAATTATGACTCTGGGCTTAGTACGTTTCGTTAAATCAGAGAAAACATGCAAAATTTCATTTTAGCCAAAAACTGCAATCTGTGTCCCATGTGTTTTTCGTTGATCTTGTCTGACAAGAAGAGAACCTCACTAGGACTCGGCAGACGCCCAGATTCGTAGTAGGCATAAGGTGTACATCATTCTGTGAAAGTCTCACTTTCGGCCTTGTTCCCTGCAGAAACTCGTTCTGGCTGCCGGACTAATGGTATTGTCCCAAGGTCACGCAGCCACAGATTTCGTATCTGCGCCCAATTACCCTGTCACCCGTTGTGACGATGATTCCTGATCGAATCGTATTGTCCAGTATACAAAATTTGCTTCTATGTCATGTTGACAAAGACCATTACGTACATATTCCAAATTCTTCGATAACCTGTGCCTTGCTGCACTTGCATGACAGAATTACAAGACTCCTCGACTGAGAAAGAAATATGGCTGTTGCTCTTGTATCACTCGAATTTTCCAAGGTGTTCGATACACTTTCACGTGTCAGGTTAATCAAGAGACTACGCAATTGTCATCTTCCGTCTGAATTCATTGAGTGGTACAGCGCCTTATCTTTCTGACAAATTTCAAGAATCTAAAATTCTTCTAGTGCTCCGGTAAAAGTTACGAGTGGCTAACTTTGACCAGCAACCAAAAATTCGATTTTCGTACATGTATTGATGGAATATTGAAAAATCCAACAGCAGACTATACGCTATTAGAGTACTGTGCACT
This sequence comes from Prostheceraeus crozeri, assembly GCA_907163375.1. Taxonomy (NCBI): domain Eukaryota; kingdom Metazoa; phylum Platyhelminthes; order Polycladida; family Euryleptidae; genus Prostheceraeus; species Prostheceraeus crozeri. The sequence continues at coordinate 48,335 of CAJQUW010015842.1, read as the reverse complement.
GTAGTACACAGAGACGTTTTGCTTCAGGCCTATTACGGTATAATATTATCCGATAATATTACCGGTAATATATCGGTAATATTACGGTATAGATATAATATTATCGGAGGATCTATTCGAAAAACTACGCAGAAGACTTTTCAGCTCAACCAATTAGACTGTCTTACTGTACAACGCCATCACTTGGACGACGACTCGCACACAGGAGACAGAATTGGATGGTTCTTTTAACGTGTGCTGGCCACCACGAGTGTTAAACTCAGATCTATAACGTCGAGTCAGATTACATACTACCACCAAATGAGAGGCTACGCAAGGAGCTCCTAGCACACGCAAGAAATATCATTCGTGTAGAGGAGTGATGTCCTCAGTCTGCCCAACAGCTTCTTCTGTGGCAGCCGACACAACCACATAGGTGCGGCGGATAAGGTACCAGAAGAACTTTTGCTCAACTTCTACATGTATATGAAGATTGTGTTGCGCCACATGAATTGTCTGCTCAGACGCATGTGCTCCTGCTGGTGATGGCACTTGTAATTTTCTTCATCTTTACAAATCAATCGTATTAGGCCTACTACATAAACCAGCGTATTTTGTGAAGTATCATAGTTAACAGTTGCGAAGGCTGTGCAACGTGGATTATGTCAATAATGCAATTAGCTATCTGAAGTTTCATTGTAGCAGCAAGCATAGAGTAGATATATTAGGTAGAGTGGTAACTCCGCATTTATTAAATCCCCAATATGTATACACTTTCGATTTTATTAAATGAACTCAAAGGAGATGCAGGTGGTATTGTCACCAAATGTGAGATATGCAAAGTTTTGCAGTTTTGAAGAGACTGCCACGGAATTGAGTGATCATGATAGTAATGCAGAAATAAATGATATTATTCTGCAGATCGTCCGTGTCATGACAGCCTTGGAGATTTATGTTGGTTAATAAACAATTCGATAGGTAGTTATTACTTTCATGCTCAACCTTAAGAGTATTTTCTTAAGCGTGATCATATCACAGGCAACCTGCCACTGGCAGAACAAAGTCACGTAACCAAAGACAATGATTTCAATTAACTTTGAAAGATCTAAATGGGTCCACATCACTATTCAGATTCAAGAAATGAAGCATGAATTTAGTGAATCATAAAATCATGCCGGTGAAAATTGAATTAAAAACTTGACATTTCAGCCAAGAAAGCACGAATAATATCGCGATTTTTTCATGAAGACTTTCATTATAGTACAGATCATGAAATTCCCTTGATGATCAGCTTGATTTCCGCTTAGTTAGGATGCTTATTATCAAATATTTATTCCTTTTGATATCCAACTTGTTTTATACTACTTACATAGGAGGGTCATCTCGGTAGTAATTTTGTAATTGGCAAATTTTGACCTTTTTCAAAAGTTCTCAAATTATTTTTTAGACCATGGGAACGTAATCTCTGCAAAAAACTGAATCTTTTGATATAAAAATTTTCACTGTACACATACACTTTTTTGAGTCGACATTCTACCTATCCCACTCTATGGCAGCAAGTATCGTGAAACAAGTACCTTATACAACTGATGTTGTGATAAATGTCATTTTCCATGTCGTTTACCCATTTTCGTATACATGTGCATTTGTTCAAGACTAAGCAATAAACAAAAGATGAAATATATCAATCAACCTCAAGTGAACAGACTAGATCTCTCACTTACTCAAAATCAGCTTCTCAAGCAATCATCCCAGTCCTTTGATGTCGATTTAAGCAAGTAAACTAAGAATCTGAAAGGATGTAAACTGGAACCTTCCTCCTCAGGTCTCAGGACAAAAATACGCACAGGTCTCTGAGAGCTAAAATTATAAAACGGCTTTGTTACAATCTGTCGTTGCTATAATTGGCGGTAGAATCTGAAGGAGCCTTTAAAGCATGGGCAAACAGTACCGCATACGCATCTATTACAACATTACAACAAAAGTCTACATGTATATATACAACAGGTGCGTGACTAATTTATTTAATTTTGAGGAATGATAATTTACATTCTGCAATTCATGTAAGTATTAAGAGCGAATAGGCCTGTAACAAATCATGGAAGCTTTTCTTTCATGCAATTATTCGGCAATTGACTTTTTTGGTGATATGACTGACATCACCTAAGTATGCAACTATAAGCCGTACAAGATAGAATTGATTATGCTGCAATTGATCATGTTGCATATTGTACCCAAACATAAATGGCTTTCAAAAACCGTGCATGGACTCCACAAACGGTAGTCATGTGCTAATGACAATCGAGTACAAAATGTGTTGGTGTTGCAGTATACAAATGAAATTCAGAAAGAATTTTTGAAAAACTGTTGGCCTGTCAAAATCATGCGGTTAGACTCAGTCAGACGCATCCTAGGTCTACTTAATATATGTAGTCTATTTACAGATCCTTGTACCGTGGTTTATTATTAATAATAATAATCGTTGCTATATTCAGCACTTCAAATAGAAATTCAAAATTGGCAAGACAATTGAAAGATGATCAAAACATAATGGTATAGTCATACAATAAGAACAAAGGTCACTAAGAATCATGCAAATCTCACAAATGAGTCTTGGAAGCGTCGCGTTTTCGTTTTTACCTTCATGCGGCTCTGACCTTGGCGAAGGGAATATCTCGATGAATTGTAGTCATAGATGACATGTAATGGGTGCAACGGATCAAGAGCCTTAACAGCAAGCCGACTGGCCAATCCATTGCAAAAGTCCGAGAATGTTTCTCTGCCTCCAATGGAAAACAGTTTGAAAATCCGCCGTTCTAGGGTCAACAATTTTTCAAATCTACATTTAGATATATTACACCATGCAGGATAGGCATAACTGGCGACGGAGCGAAGCATTGAGCAATAGACAGTCCACAGTGTGTTCGCTGGAGCATTGACTTGTTTTAAGCAATGCAGCATGTAGATCCGCTTCCTCACTTTAGTTAGCACGCAATCAATGTGTTCAGACCATTGAAGATTGTTGTCAATTATAATCCCAAGTAACTTGATGCTTTTTACTTCTTCGATTACGCAATTTCCATGGCGATCCACCAGCGTTGGAAAGGATATTGAATGTTTAGTAATGATGTTCATCACTTTGGTTTTGCTGGGATTAAACTGTAAGCCATTAGCGGTGGACCAAGACACAATGCTATCCAGTTCATCGTTCAAATGATCCTCATGAGTATTTCTTACAAAATGGAGCAGGCACAAGTCGTTAAAAATTTGACTAGGGTGCTGTTTGTAAAAGTCGTTCTCAGGCTGTCAATAGAAATCGCAAAAAGCATTGAGGAAAGAACCCATTCATGAGGAACACCACACAAGGAGCTGTAGCTCTTTGAATATAAGTCACCAACTTTGATGTTCTGACTGCGATCTTGAAGATAGGAACGAATCCATTGCAGTAATTCCTTTGGAGCTTTGAGTCCTTCGAGTGCTTTGAAGATGATAGAATGTGGAATCTTGTCGAAAGCTTTGCTGTAGTCTATCCGGGGGAATCAAGGAAGGAGAGAATGCGGTTCACAATAAATGTCAGTGCAGAAGTCGTTCCCGGTCCTGATCTAGGGATGAACGCGAATTGAGGCACGATCTGCATAAACCACTTCTTTAAAACAAGTTTTTCTAGCACCTTAGTGACACACGACAATAATGAGATAGGACGAAAATCCAGTACTGATGGATTGGAGCATTTGGCAATCGGAATAGCAGTCGCCCGCTTGAATACATCTGGAACAATTCCCTTGGTGACACTTAAAACACACAGATGATGGACAATAGGTGAGAGAATTTCGCAATAGTCTTTCAAAATTCAAACAGGGACATTGTCAGGTCCCGGCGACCCATTTTTCATTGATCGAATAGTTGAGATGACGTCCAATAGCGTTATTTCAATAACAGTGGAAGGGAGAACATCTTCACAAATAGAGAAATTTTCATCAACTGGCTGTGATTTATAGACAGAAGAGAAGACATCTGCAAGATCATTAGGATCAAAACTTGGATACTTTGGCTTTCGATTAAGTAGCTTGTTTACGGAGTCCCATATTTTGGATGTATTTCTGGTGTTGATCGCTTTCAAACGATAATCATTCTTAAGCTTGTTGATCCTTGAAATAACTTCTTCCCGTAGTCTAAGAAATTTGAGTGTTTTGCGTTCCCTGTGCGCTCGGTCGCGTTTGTTTATTAGGTGCTTTAGGGAAGGTTTAATCCAGGGCTTGTCATCGCTTATCAATCTAACCGTTGTAAGGGGGAAATGAATATCCATTAGACTTGATAATATATATTCAGAAAGACTGAGGCTGCGGATTCTAAATCACTCATTTCAAGAATTCCTTCAAGTTCATCACTATTGCATAAGGCAGAATAAAAATGAGCACATGACGCCGGTGTTTTTCGGCGGAATTTGATTTTCTTGACAAAAGGAGGACCACGATTGACTTTAGATGGACAGACGATAACTGAGTGATCAGATCTTCCCAATGGCGGAAGTTCTCTGGCGTCAAAGTAGGCACCTGGGCAGTCACTCAAGATGTAATCCAGTTGAACTTGGCCTCGTGTAGGGAACTCGAAGAGACAACCAGTGCCAAGTAAAGCATTTATCATAGGAATTTTGCCGGATTATCCGTTGAAATCTCCGCAGACTTTGATATTTTTTTACAACATGAGCTTGGCGACCATGAGCAATGAGGTCTACCAATGCATCAAGGGCAACTGAATGAAACCTTGGTTCGCCCAAGTATAGATGGTAAAGAGCAACAACCATGATCTCAAAGGGTTCAATCACAAATGATAGAAATTCAGTTTTGCAGTCGGAAAGATTGAGAACTAGACAATCACATATATTGATGGAGAAAACATCTCGATAATACACCAGCAGGCCACCTCCGGCTTGATCTCGATCTCTTCTAATGTGCTGATAACCATTGATAGATAAACTCGATGATTCAGTGGTCTGGTCAAGCCATGTTTTACAAAATATAGCTGTATCTGGCTTTTCTTTCTTGACACAGACGTTCACTTCGTCAAACTTGCTGCGAATAGAACGAATGTTTGATAAGAGAATAGACGGATGGAATTTACTGATTTTTGAAAGCGGAATTAAATCAATGTGTTTTAAATAAGAGAAACGATGTCTGGGCTGCTGTAGCGAAGGATGGTACTTTGATGACGAAGTTGATCGACGAGTTATACGTACTTTGGTAGGTTTTTGATTTATTGTGATCTTCATGTAAGTGAGTTCTACAAGCACGGGGAAATCCGGAGGGAATTCGCTGGATATTTCTGTCATCACTGCAAGCGCACGAGGCAGTGGATTCTCGAGAAGTCAGACAACATTGCGAACTGGGCACAGATCTAGAAAGTGATAGATGGACTGCTTTCCGCGTTTCCCTATTTCAGCCGTGAAGCCTGAAAACTTCCCATCGCCGCCACGCCTGCTCCCGGTATGTAGGCAAGAAATGACGGCCGCTGAGCTGATCGCAATTGACACCTGTGGTGTTGTTTTCAATTGATGATGATTTATTTGATAAGGGTGACAAAATTTGTGTACTTAACGAAGCTGGGATGAGTGTCATAACACAGTGTGGCGATGTCGCAATACTTCAACAAGATAAAATTGAATTTGACATGCATTCTACCGACGCTAAATGGCGATTTTATCATTAAATAAAATCCTCACGCCCTAGGCAATTGCTATCAATTCTCCTACTCTTAATCCGAAACATGTGTTCAAAAGGCATAAGAAAGATAAAATTTTCGAACAGGTTTGCAAAACTGTTTACAGAAATTTCATTTCTTGAGAAATGGTTACCTCATGTTGTGTTCCGCGATGCCAGAACCGTGCTTCGAAAAACTCTAACATTTCTTTTCACGCCTTTCCGTTCTCAAACCCCGAATTGTTGAAGAAGTGACTTCATAACATTCGACGTAAGAACTTTACTCCCTCTAAGAATTCATCACGCGTATGCAGTGTTCATTTCACCGATGATGACTATAAAAAGGGCGTAAGTGTTATTCATGACAAGGGACAGTATGGAACTCGCCCCAGAACTCGAAGGAAGCTGAAGGATGACGCAGTGCCTACTGTTTTTGAAGCGTTCCCCCTTTATCTGCAAACACCTTCCAAAAAGCGTCGATCCCCAAAGCAGCGCAATCTTTTTGAGCAGTCTTTTGATGCAACTTCTGCCGAGTCTCAGTCACCAGGGCCATCATCGGAACCCATGGATGTGGATCAAGACTCAGATATCCGCGCAATTCCAAAACGCATGGATCAGGCTACTCAAGTTGGTCGGTAAGCAAGATAATCAGTCGATTAGCGGACCACAATGTATACAAAGCTAAAAAAATAATATATAGCAATAAATATAATATTTAAATCAAAATACACTTATGAAATTTTCGTGAATGCTGATACAATTATTCTATAATTGCAGCTTACTAACACTCTGGGCTCGGCCCTCACCCGTCCCCCTGGCCAAATTTCTATAAATCAAAATACACTTATGAAATTTTTGTGTATGCTCATACAATTATTCTATAATTGCAGCTAACTAACACTCTGGGCTCGGCCCTTACCCGTCCCCCTGGCCAAATTTCTATAAATCAAAATACACTTATGAAATTTTCGTGTATGCTCATACAATTATTCTATAATTGCAGCTAACTAACACTCTGGGCTCGGCCCTAACCCGTCCCCCTGGCCAAATTTCTATAAATCAAAATACACTTATGAAATTTTCGTGTATGCTCATACAATTATTCTATAATTGCAGCTAACTAACACTCTGGGCTCGGCCCTTACCCGTCCCCCTGGCCAAATTTCTATAAATCAAAATACACTTATGAAATTTTCGTGTATGCTCATACAATTATTCTATAATTGCAGCTAACTAACACTCTGGGCTTGGCCCTTACCCGTCCCCCTGGCGAGGATGTCGAGTTTCCAGAACTGTGATTCTGACTGGAGACTAAATATCTTATTTTACGTTTCAGGTTATGTGGCGAAACGATGCCAGCGCTTCCTAGATTGCTCTCAATGCAATGGTGCGTTGTTTGAGAGCGATGAAAACAGTATGAAGGATGTATCTTTCACCCGTTTGTTTTCAGCAAAGCAGAGAGGAGGCCTATCCACTCCTAGTTTCGCTGTATATAGTATCGTAAAAATTGCTGAAGTAGCTTTCCGCTCTCTTTTTCCGGGTGTTCACGATGTGACCCTCCTCCCCACAGTATCGAACATTGATTTGGAAATTGAACATTTTGTCCTGCAGAAAGTTGATGTAAAAACTTTATTTCCTACCCTTTTTGCAGACCACTTTTATGACCATGACTTTCATCAAGACTCTGATCATCTAACAAAACTTATCAGGCTGATCACGTCGAATTATGTCAAAATTCGCCTCTTTCGGTACGGTAAGATATATTTTGAACGTAATATCTTTAATTCAAAAGTCCTATCACGTCAGCAGGCAATGAAGCTGATTCTCTTTAGAGGCAAATAAATTTTGATTTGCCGAGTTTTCTTTTGAATAAAACGTTACTTCGCATGCACCTAATTTTCTATTTAAGCTACATTTATGTAAGCAATCATGATGAGTGAGAAAGTATGACATTGCAGGTCATCAGGAATTGTCAACATTCCTATGATTCGTTATCAATTATTATCGTCGTTGAAAGTTAATGTGCTTGTTATTATTACATTCTCACAGACACGTGCATGCCGACATTTGTTTCTTGCCTATATACCGGGATTGTGCGCGCGCGTGGCAGGGAAAGCAGGCTTCACGCAAATCGGGGAGTAGTCCATCTATCCCTTTCTAGATCTGTGGAACTGGGATAGGACGAGATGCGCACATGGTCGCGTAGGAATGTGTAGGTAGGATTGCAAGGGAGAAGCCCATTAAGAGATGCAGAATGATGAATGGAGAAGCTGGCGAGATGGGAAGGTGAGGAAACAGCAGTTTTTGACAGGAACCATAATCGACGGCGGACAGGTCTTGGCAATGGAATGAGAGGATGGCGCCTTTGTAACAGCTCATCCTGCGAGTATTGGAGACGGGAAGATGTTGAGCGTGCGAACGTCATTGTCATGACCACAGTACTCTGGCAAGACGAATAGGCATTAGAGCGCCAGTGAAAATTGATCTGTGGCTGTGACTTCAAGCACAGACATCGAGAGTCTCATAACCCCGGGGTGACGTCACACACTCACACATGGACACAGGATTCGCGAGCGCGAGAGTAGATAGCAGATGCGTAATAGGGAAGTTTTAGCAGTAAAACTTTAGCTGACCGTATGATCGATGAGATCGGTTCGGTCGAATTAACGACGTGATCGCAGAAAAAGCTCAGAGAGAGTAACACCAATTGAAAGAGCAGATCATAAGGAACACAGTGATACAAAAACTAAAAGTTTTGGTGGAACGGAGCGGCTGGGAGAGAGGTAATGGGGATACCGAACGACGAGAGAGGAAAATACGTCTCTTCGCTACGGTGGCAAGTGAAAGTATGTTATTACAGTATTATCACATAGTGAAGCCTGTTTAACAAGGCATCGAATACCATGTGACTTAGCACAAACATCGCGCAGGTGATGGCCATTTTTCGCTTATGCGAGAAGACATCCATTACGAAAGTAGCATGGCTGGATCATTCGAATGTTAATTTTTGTACCATCATATTGCTCATAGTTGTTAATTAATAGCTTTGCAAATTATAATGAGGATCCGCCTACGAAGAGATACACCTAGGAGCACCTCTCAATGGTTGAAGTCGGATTGAGTCATTTTTCGCCTCATCGATGCGAATACTGTCAAAGGGCCACTTTATACATGAGAAGGGGTGGCGGGCCACGCGTTGCCCACCACCACTGCTTTAAAGCGTTCGTACAGGTCATACTTTCCTTAACTTTTAATCTACAGTCATCGAAAATACCCTAGACGAGGGCTGATGAGTGAATGCGGATGAAATGCACTCAAAAGGGTAGGCCTACATGAGAGAATGATGTCATCAGAATTGAACAATTCAAGCACCGTATTCCTCAGGAGCCGAAGACGATATGTGCCGCCCTACAAGGGCTAGGAATGGCCCAAACTATCTAATGACTGTGAACGAGCTGAATGACTGTACAACACGGATGCTACGGCTGCCAAAGTTTCTTGTTCTCAAATATTTCAAGTTTTAGAACATTTTTCCAGTCATTTTCAGGCGAACTGGCACTCTGCAATCTTCATGATTACCAGCCGCACGGCAAGAGCACTTTCATAAGCGGTGATGGTTAAAACGAGGTTAGAACAAATTTCAGTCCTCCCGAATTTAGTCATCTCACTCCTTTGTTGCCAATGTCTTTCTCATGGCTTCGGTATAAAATAATTGGATGTTACTTTAATTTTGCATTATTATTTGTGTGTGGAGAGTTGTTGGTTTACGATAGGTGAGACAACCTGAGTAATCATTGGAGATGATGAAATGAGGAGAAATTGGAAGCGAAAAACATCCGATAGAAATTCGCATGTAATTAAAGGATACATTACTTCTTTAGCTGTACAGCGAGATCTTTCCAATTCTTCACAATGTCTCAGGTATGCGTTAATGAAACAAGTAACGAACATGATTTTCCCGTCTCAGCCTCTGTATCGGCGCTCGCATTTCTTGGAGTAGCTTTGAACGGATTGGCCATCATTCTGGTGAGAAGTATTCGTACCCAAAACTCTTTGATGCGTCGGAACTACAAGGTTCAAGTGTCATATCTCTCTGTCAATGAAATGGCGTTGGGGATATCAATGATCTGCATTCAAATTAGTCAAAGGATTCATTGCAGCAACTTTTCCCAATTGAAGTATTTAACGAATGCTTCGAAGGTCATTCTCTATCTCTATTCATCATTTATCGGATCAAGAAACCTTTGTATCGTCAATATTTCATTACAAAGATTTCTGGCCATATTCCGACCATCAGTAGAAAAACAACAGGATAACAGCTTCTTTTCTCAATGGTTCACACATATTTTAAATGTCACTACAATGGCGCTTTCATTTCTATTCGCCATTTCATCGACTGATTTTTTCAAATCAATTTGTATCTTTGACGATCAAGATCAGTCATATCAGCACCGATTCAGATACAACAAGTGGATACCAACAGTTACATTAATGATTGGATATTTGATGAGAGATATTATTCCTATTATTTTAGTCATTGTCTTTAATTTGTCCAGCGGCATCCGATTGCGAACATTGATCCACGAAAATCCCGAATCTTGTCGCCGTTCATCAAAATTCGATCGCGTTTTTAAATCACTGTTAGGAGTAAGCGTCTGCTTTGTCATACTGGAACTTCTCTCGTCAATCTTTGCATTAATTTGCAGAAATAAAAGTGAAACTTGTGAAATCGTTATTACTTTAGCCTTCGTTACAAAATTCGTCGATTCGTCAATTAATTTTCTGGTTTATAGTGTCATGGATGTGCAAATTCGGCAAATTGTAAAGAATGTTGTCATCCGTGGTGTGCGACTTCTGACCTGTGCAAAATATAACAAAGTCGAGATTGAAACAAAGGATGTTAAGAAGTGAAATGTTGAAGAAGATCAACGAAATTCACAAGCTGAGGAGAAATTTTGATGTGAGCTCACACGCACTATTATATGACATAAAAGGACTTGAGCTGACAATATTTCGCTGTAATCACAAGTTGCTGTAATACCTCCAGTGGCTGACAATGCTTGTTGTGATCGTTTTTAAGTAAAGTACCGGTACACGGTACATTTTGAGTGTTTCTAAATCATGACCAGGTTTTCTTACAGTACTTGTTTAAAGTATATCCGTCCTGTCATTGAATTTCGTGTTTCTTATTCTCTCCATCAGTGGTGATTCGTCCATTACAGTAGGTGGGGCACCACCGCAGCCACAACAACCAAAGATAATGACAACAACGATGTTCCTCACTGTAAACTGCGATACCAAGGCTACTTACGAAACCGATGTACAAAACGAGAAAAACAAAATGTTCGAAAGCACTATTGTTCGTGCTCATACACTGCGAAAGCGATTGGCTTTCCTGTTGGATTATCTACATGTATACACCCAATAGGAAAGCCAATCGCTTTCGCAGTGTATGAGCACGAACAATATATCTATAACAGATCTATAAGAATCTGTAACAGATATCTATACTAACCATAGAGTAGGGATGTGTAGGTGGAGTGTCGACTCAAAAATGTATCTGTATACAGTGAAATTTTTTTATGAAAGATTCATTTTCTTGCTGAGATTACGTTCCCGTGGTCCAAAAAATGTTTTGAGCAGTTTTAAAAAAGTCAAAATTTTGCCAATTTATATACTACCGAGATGACTCCTCTATATAAGTAGTAGCAACAAGTTGGATATCAAAAGGAATGAATATTTGCTAGCAAGCATCTCAACTAAGCGGAAATCAAGCTGATTATCAAGGGAATTTCATGATCCGTTTTATAATGGAAGTCTTCATGAAGAAGTCGACATCTATTTGTGCTTTCTTGGCTGAATTTTCATATTTCTAATTCATGAAAGCAATGGCAGGTGATCGAGTTGCCAATTTAACAATCATAACCTCTCTAAGGCTGTCATGACAAGGACAATCTGTAAAATAATATCATTTACGTCTGCTTTGCTATCATGATCAGTGAATTCCGTTGTAATTTCTTTAAAACTCCTTAATGTGTATATCTCACATTCTGAAACAACTCCCACTTTATCTCCCTTGAGTTCATTTAATAAAATCGAAAGTGCATACACATTGGGGATTTAATGAATGAGGAGTTGCCACTCTACCTAACATACTTACTCTTATGACACTAACTTTGGAAGAGAGAATCTGTACAAGCATGCCACATGTCTGTAGCTTAAAATCATACAATATTGGGAATAATCAATTAAGTTAATGAAAATCTGTATGTAGTTCTTTTTCGATAGTATTGAATGCTGATGCATGACCTCTATCAAACCGTAAGGTGAATGCGTGATAATAGTTGCCTGTCCAATTCTACGGCAAGGTGGCCTACTTGTTTAAAAATCTTGCATGCTGTTCGCTCATGCAGAGTATAAAGATGTTTATCATTTTGTTCAAGACAATTTTTCAGAGGACCGTGTGTTAAAATGTGCTATTTCAAATGAACGAATACTATTCAGATAACCATTTTTATGAGTTTTCTTCAGACAATTTTGAGTACATGCAATGATTTTCAATGTAATTATTTATCATTCAATTTCTATTATCCCTTGATTTCATGATCAAAATCAGAATGACATGTATGTAGGCAGACCACGCATTCAACATCAATTTGAACCTGATTGTTGGTCGTCATTCTGTTGCCATGCTATCATGCAGCAAGCAACCTTGTCTGTCAAAAGTCGCTGAAGTTAGCACTAACGTTAGCATCAACTTTTTCAAACATGTTGCTCAAAGACGAAAACCAGCTCACTTACGTAAAACAATGCAAAAAATTTGCCTCTGACACCAAAAACGCCGTTTGACAACCATAACATGACAAAAAGGTATATCATATGTCAAAAAATGCAAAAAAGTTGGTGCTAACTTCAACGACTTGTCTGTCAAAGCTTTAATGTTGGATGAGTTCCGTGTCCTTCAAAAGTCCATACCAAATATGAGCAATAATGTCACTTTGGCTTGTTCTAAGTACACTTTCACTGGCAGGTCAGAAAGTGCTTTTAATGTAAATAGAGTTTTCAAAGTATTATTTTACAGAATTCTCATCATAGACAATCTTTGGGACGTGTCAAACGCTTTTTGCGAATGACAAAAGTCAAAAAACCTTCAACTTTTCAAAAGAAACAACCTTTTGAAGTAACCAAAACATTTGACAGTGTCACCTCATGAATCACAAACACTTTCTAACTCAGGATACAGTAGACAGATTGGTGTTTCACTATATTGCAAATAGGAAGGATCAGATGACTTCTCATCGTGCAATCGCTGAAGCAACATCATTTATCAAAGTCATCAGTTCACCGAATAATGAAGAGTGAAGGACTTCATCCGTTCAAACCTTATCACTGTCAGAATCTGTATGAAGACGACCCGGATAGGCGTATGCATCTCTGCGAAACGATTCGTGAACTGCCCAACAGCGAAGATTTCAGTCCTACAAGAAAACTTATTTTCTCAGATGAGTGTCAACTTTATTTGTGCAGTAAAGTTAACAAGCACAACATTCATTACTGGAATAACACTAATCCCCATGAAATCATCGAATCGCCGAGCCATCAACCATCCGTCACTATTTGGGCGGTCCTCGGGTATCACGGTGTTGTGGCATTTGCGGTTCAGAGGGAACGATTATTATGAACGATATTGAAAAATTCCAACGGAGAAGGTGATTCCAGTGTCGGCCAGGACGAAATGGATGGTATTTCCAACCAGATAGGGCCCCGCCGTATTATTACTCAGGAGCTCGTCAGCTATTGAACAATCACTTATCAGGAAAGTAGATTGGGCGACGAGGAGCCATCGAGTATCCTGCACGCTCACCTGACCTACCCCCTTGATTACTGGTTCTTGTCATACATTCAAGTGTATCCTGGTCTTATAATTCCAAAGCTTCAAGCACTTCAACGAAGAATTGAAGAAGAGTGCCACTGTCAATGTTTGGCAGTTACCTGAGAGCTTTCCAAAAAACCGACAAATAATTGGATTTTAATGGTGAACAGATTGAGTTTGCATTATAGCCTCCGTTTCTTGCTGATGAAAAGATTGTGTCGGTTTCATTTCATTTACACAGTCAAATTTGGAAACATAGACTTTTCATTTGAAATGCGGTAATTAAGAAAGACGAAAAAATGCAAGTTAATGAACAAATTTCAAGAATATTCTTAATTCAGTGAAGCATTTTCTACTATGTGGGGCACATAATTTTCAAAAATATGTCTAGCAAGTCTAAATACTTTCTAGTAACAAGCATAGGCCTACTATTGAAATACTACTATGGCAGCTCATATTAAAATATAGAATAAAAAAGTTAAAGACTTTTGGGGCACCCGCATGCTGCTTTCCCCTTTCAGTTTCGAGCAGGATTTTCCTCTGATGAAGGCCTTTTCATAATATTCCATGAGAGGTGATGCAGAGTCGGGTCGAGATTCTTTGATTTTAAGAAAATTTAAGAAACACCAGATTATCGGGCAGAAATGGGAAGGCTAGCAACTTTTTCAGAGGTAATCGCACATCATTGACATTGATTTATAAATTGCATAAGTTTTGGTTTTTCATGTTTCTGATCATTGCTTGTGGAAATGGCATCTGTATGTGACCCCATCAGGAAATATGTGTTTTAAAAGCACTGCTTTGCAGCTCTCTCAAAATCCAAAAATAAGATTGGTTTGTCGTGAATATCAATTTCGTTTTCATCCATCACATTGATTCTTTCAGACTACATGGTTTAGTATTCCTTTTCTGTGCGATTTTTCATTGTGGCGAATACCAAAGGGATCTATACCTTGCATGTTTTTGCAGAAATTGTATACAATTGCAAATAATCCTTTGGGGCAATAGAAAAGGCGTCTACTGTCATTTTGGTTTGCGAAACCCCACCAACTTGGCATCGCGTAAAGCAGACGATTGAGGACAAGAGCGTTGAAAACTTGGTGGACAGACTGCTTGAACACCATAGAACCCGATATGGTCTATAGACATGTATAAAGTCTATAGACTTTGTTCTGATCTACCTATGAACTATGAGCTTTTTGATCAATCAAACTACATGAGCCTATTGAAAACGAACCTGTGTCTGTCGGGGCGACATTTATATTTCAAAATCACAAAAATTACTAAATTACACTTCAACAAAGCAATTCAATCCATTGTAATTCAGTGGCTACAGAAAATTGCTCTAACCAAATCGGAATCCAATTGCGACGAAAATGGAAACCCGACCAATTGGGATGTGACGTTTACGGATGCGACGAATCGGAATTGCGACGTTTTCACACAATTCGTTCATTTATCCTATTTGAATCCAAAATCAAATATCAAGAATGCAAAAAATTCGTAATTGCTACAACCAAGGCTGCGTGGAAATAGACATAATGAGTAAATCAATAGGTTGATCAAAATTTGACTTAGTGTAAATGAAACATTATAAACTTTAAGTCTGAATCAATCGAAATAAAAAAGTTGCAAGCAAATTTTGTTCAGCTAAAATTCCGTTTTGATGGTTTCGTCATAGTATGTGTGATGATGCATTGAAAGTACCATTTGTGTCCCACCTGAGCCAAGAGTCTTGAGCCGCACGGAAGTCGGCGACCTGGATTCGAACGGTGATCAAATTGGATGGCATTTTTTCATCATATTTTTCGATTTTGTGTTCTTCCAGTCAAAGTGTTAAGTTGCGTATTCTGGAAGCTTTGTTCATTCTTGGACACAAGCCCGAACTTTGTGTCCAGAGGCAGTTCGTCTGCACCCTGCTGTTATCGTGGTGATGGACAGTTCATTAGTGCCGTTTTGAGTTGTGTTCTTAGTTTTCCCTAGTTGCTGCATTTCATTTCACTTGGTCGCTCCCCAAGGGCTCCTAAGGCCATTTTTAGACATTTTTTAATAATGCTCCAAAATTGCGAACTTAATTATTAATTGAATGCAAACTGCTTTAAATTGAGTGCAATCTGTTTCAAATTGAATGCAAGCTATTTAAAATTGAATGTGAACTGTTTTGAATTGAATGTAAACTGTTTTAAATTGAGTGCAAGCTGCTTTAAACTGAGTGCAATCTGTTTCAAATTGAATGCAAGCTATTTTAAATTGAATGTGAACTGTTTTAAATTGAATGTAAACTGTTTTAAATTGAGTGCAAGCTGTTTTAAATTGAATGCAAGCTATTATAAATTGAATGTGAACTGTTTTAAATTGAGTGCAAACTGTTCTAAATTGAATGTTAACTGTTTTAAATGAGTGCAAGCTGTTTTAAATTGAATGCAAGCTATTTTAAATTGAATGTGAACTGTTTTGAATTAAATGTAAACTGTTTTAAATTGAGTGCAAACTGTTTTAAATTGAATGTTAACTGTTTTAAATTGAATGCAAGCTGTTTTAAATTGAATGTAAACTGTTTTAAATGAATGCAAGCTGTTTTAAATTGAATGTAAACTGTTTTAAATGAGTGCAAGCTGTTTTAAATTGAATGCAAAGTGTTTTAAATTGAACGCAAAAATGTAAAGGCTTTTTTTATACAAGGCAAGAAATGCTTATCGTGTCTCTTTTATTGACCAGTATTAGTGTGGAACGCTATGTTGAGCCTGCATTTGCTCCGGCTCGTAAAGAAATAGTTTTGCGCATTCCTTTTCGCGGTGACTATGTGAGTAAGATTGTTTGTCAGCGTGTCACATCAACTACCAAAAAAGTTTCCAGCTACTGAGCTTGTTTTTCGCTTTGCTTGCTCTCGCATTCCTGTTAGGTCATTGAAGGAACCTGTGGCACCTTTCAGACGCTCTTTACTTATCTAAAATTCACTTGTGACCATGGAAGCAGTTACATGAGGCGAACTGAGAGTAGTCTTCAGGGTTTGGATCATAATTGTCGTCCAAGATCATCAGCATCTCCTAGTATTGCAATTTGTCAGCATATCATCGATTGTGACAGCTTTAGAGGCAATGTGCTTTCTTCCTACTTTTCAGTATCAATGTAAGTGTTCCTCGTTTTTCTTTTACTTTGCCTATCTTATTATCTTTACATTGCTCATCTTCGTCCATTACTTTGCGTTCAAAAGGAACTCAAGCATGTTTTGTCACCACGGTGATTTTCTTTTGTCGTGATAATTTTTCGTCCATTTTTTAAAATCTTATTTATACTATATTTTTTCTATAACTTATTTTGCAATGAATTGCTGCGCTTCATTATGCATGATTTCATGTCAATGGCCTACAGACTATTCCATGTATCTGCGACATTCAGTTCTGTCATTGTCACCACAGCCGTACTCCTCATGAAGAGAGGCCGCGAAAGCGGTCAGAAATAAACATCCATCAAAATGACGGCTATATTTTATCTTTTCGAAGTTACAATAGGCATGTTCATTTATCATCGAATGCATCTGGATAATTGAGTAATAGTTCGGTCCGTTAAGTTCATACGTTTACCGGACCGGAAATGTCTCTGAATTTTTGCATGATGAAAGATAATGCAATTTTAAACGTTTTGAGTCGTGGGGTCCAAGAAAAATCCGTGTAAATTACATTTTAAAGGAAATGCATAAGCAAGTGACAGCTAGATCATCGCTGCAAATTTACAAAAGCGTAGAAAATAGCAACCTGTTGTCTAAACATAAATATATGCAACATATAAGTGTCTAGGAAGATGCACAAATATTTCCACCCGGACAGGCTATTTGACATGCAGCATTTCAACTTTTGGTTGTGTCAATTCATAAGTCGTTGTGAAATACCAAAGTTATATTTGTCATTTTCTTTATTGAAATTCTTTAATGTGTATATGGGCAGTGGCTATTACATCGGCTGAGCTGGAACGATTTTGGTATCACGACTAACACTGACTGAGCAGATGCATTTTTCTTCCATGTCTCCTACCACGCCTCATATTTCTCAGCCATTGCGGAATCACATTTACTCAACATGACAAGAATTATTCTTCAGAATATGTGTTGACTCTCTGCTTTCCTTGCTTCACCATACTTTGTATTGATTCGTCTTCTAGGCTTTTTAGAAATTCAGTGATTTCTTGAGCGAAATAAACTCATTTCCTAGCTATAAGACAATTTCGTTGAATCACATCACATTTCTAAGCTAATGGCTGAATAAAGCTTGGTGATTGAGGAATCATCAGCTCGAGTAGAGCAGAAGATGTTGGAGCTAGACACTACAGCAATCCCAAAAATTAGTGTGCTATGTCGTTTCAACAGCACATCATCGTGCATCAACTCTTCGCATTCTATTATAGAGCGAATTGGTATTTTATGGTTCAATAGCGACTAAATAAGGTAGTCGAGAACTACCAGTAAATAGGCCTACACGTGCATAAAAATGTAAGCACTGAAAAAAGGCGCATGTTTCGTGGAGATCACCATGCTTTACCATTTTTATATTGACATTGTTATTGCTAATTAAATTACCATTCGTCACAGACACTGACACTTCCCAACTTCAGGGAAATTGCGAAGATGAAAAACTTAGCGAAGAACTTTTGACTCATGCGACTGGCTTGTAAATGTCACCGAGGAGCTTTCCTAGTAATAACGTTCCTATGATTTATTGAAAGTGTGCAGAACATTCCGCAATTTTATAATAATGATTTTCTAGAACACTAGAACACTAGAACATAATAGTGCAGATAATTAAGTGCCAGTTGTGGATATGGTCATCATGTCCACTCGGTCTACATGCATAGTGGCTTAATTCAATATTGATATCATATGGATGAGAAGGCACTTTTTTACAATAGTATGTTCACATTGGAGGACACTCTAGAAAATATCAGGTACGATTCTTATAGTCATAAAAGAAGCAGTTGTTCAGATATGATCAATGTTCAGAGAGACTGACCGCTCATCGAATGCGTTGCATCAAGACCTGAGAATAATCTTGGTGATATGGCTGATGATCGTTCTCAAACTCACTGGTTGTCATTCTCATTTGTAGCCAGCTTACTTGGACTCGTTATGGAAGTGAGTGGTCCACCCAGTTGCACGAGCTTGCCGCCTTTACCCCTTTAAGGACCATAGTGTTTGAGGCCATCGAAATTGAAATTACTCTTGGGGATCTTTTTGCCATCACTTCAATATGAAAACTACAAAATTTCATCCAATAATTCTCTTTCGTTGTGAAGATACAGGGTGGTACATATATAAACCACTTGTCCTTAAGGGTAAAAAAAACGCTAAAAACTATGCATGAAAGTCATGGAAGCAATTCCGGGTTGCATTCAAGCAGAAGCTTTTCTCACATGCTGAGCATGTTACGTTGCTTCTGCAGTCATTCTGCTTCCCTGAGTCTGCGCTTGGCTACGAAGACTGGCAGGTGATGGCCAGGAACCACGAAGTGACCCGGGTTCTTTCTGCCTTGATGCAGTCTTTGTCGAGAACTGAATTGTCCAGCAAGCTTCCGAACGACTGCTTGTCGGAATTGCAGCAGTGTTTGGGATTTCATGCGACAAATTTCCATTTTCTTCCGGTAGATGATGTGAGCATTGAGGATGCTCAAATGGATGACGTCGAAGAATATTCGCAGATAGAATTTTGCCCGGCTTCGTCGATCGATTTGGTAGAACTCCTTCAGTTGGTCCGTTAGGTCAACACCACCCATAATTGAATTGTAGAATGACACCTGTGAAAAAAGAAAACGTCAATATGCTTGCGCATTTAGGCCTACATGCAAATATTTTTGTGTGTAAAAGATATGTGATTATAGAAATACGCAGGAAACAAAGGCCTACTGCATGCACAATCAAAAAGCTATGTAAGCACTGTCATGTAACTCACAGTTGTACACGTACGAGTACATCCTACGTTTTAGAGTGAGTCATTTAGGAAATGTCAAAATACATGTACTTCGAATGCTCTTAGATTAGCTCTCCGCGAATTGTGTGTATGACCTGCTTCTGTAATTGATATGCACAAATCGATTTCATAAAATTGAAAATATATTTCGTGTAGGACTGTAGGCCTATTGTGATACAGCTTCATTGATTCACGACATGATTGAAGGGTTGCATGCACATTGCACAATTATGTAATAGCCGATATCAGATATTTAAATTCAAAAGGAAAGAATCAATATACTTTCATCCAGAAGTCCACATGCAGAACGTGATACGATAGCGGATCGAGTAGAGAGCATGCTGATAAAGCCGGCTATGATGCATGGTAGCGGGTTCTACTCCCGCCGGGAGTGCATATTTTGAGTGATGCAATGTCTGTAATAGAATCTCAGAGAATTTATTTTTTCCAACAACTTCATTAGTAAAGTGGTATAAAACACTAGCACACTCAGATTTCTGATAGAAAATTACCACTGAATCTACGTACGTATGTCTTGACTATCTACCTGCACACATTCTACATTTGCGCATTATGTAGTGTAGGATATGCAACAACGAAAAAAGTCAATGCTTAGATGAATAATGTCATAAACAGCTTGACTTTGTACAACTATTGTTGTCTGTGCATGATTAATATTGGTTTTATCAGGTACTTGGAATCTAGAATATAATAGAGAAAATTTACCCTTGAGGACAAGTGGTTCATATATGTACCACCAAAATTCAAATTAGTCCGTACGGTTTTCTATTGAAAAAATCTTGCGTCAAGTGGCCTAGTCTGCTAATATAGGTTATTTTCTAGGAGAAAATACTAATAAGAGCTACACAAGTGCTCACGGTAATTATTGAGAGATTCGTAATATAAGGCAAAAACTTACCTCACGATATGGCAGATTTCAAATCGAAGCCGAAGATAAACGAAACTTTGTTGAAACGCAATTTTTGTTTGTATGAGTTATTTTTCATGCAGATAAACAAAATAAGGGTTGTTGGGTTATTTCAATTGGCTTCAAAGTATAGTAATCCAACAAAAAAGAAGGTGGTATATATATGTACCACCAGTCCTTAAAGGGTTACAGGACAAGAATTTAAGACAGGGCCTTCACAGGATAATATGTACACGATGTCTACCACGAGCCTTTTGCGTCTACTGAGCGTTCCGAATTGGTCTGTATTTCTCTGATTACATGAGAAGTTCGCAGTGAAGATTCACAAATAGTGACATGGAATGTCTCCAAATCATCTTTTATCATATATTGTCATAATGTTTCTGATCGGTGATGTATGCTTGAATGCAAAGTTCACCGGAAGAATCTCTATGAATGTCGCCGCAAAATTCTGCAACATGTTTCGTCCAACTATATTCACATCGTCCTGCGTGAAGAGAACCTCCCTCTCTTTCAGGAATCTAGTTTGATCGATCGGCATGAATCTTAGCTTTTGACTTATTTTACTGATCCACTCATGCATTTATTTGATTGATCTTTCGAATGACAAATTTCATTGTAAGCATCATTCAGCAGTTTTCAGGCGCGTCAGTGCAATGTATTTAGGTTCCTCGTGCAAAATGGTCTCCAAAGTGATCCTTAGAAAGCTGGCCAAGGAAAGCCCAAAATAAAATTTTAATAGAAAAACGATTTCATTAGCATCAAAAATCCAAGTTTCTGTTAAATTTTCAACCGGAAAGTCAATGGTGTGTGGTAGTTTGTGGAAGCAGGCCTAAATAGACCCATTTTCAAACTGTCAGTGGCCATGAAGCTTTCGGATAAAATTTGAACAGTAATCTAGGTGTTAGGTGCTGCTGAAATCATTTCTGTTACTAACATTTTGCTTTGTGGCTTTCTGTTGGAAGGTTCTTAGACCATTTTGCATGAAGACCATTTTCAACTGCCATCATGCATCTCTGTATTACTACGAGATTGTAGAAGACGATCTGCCAATTGCCAATCAAAAGTTTTCTTTCCCCTACACTGTAAACTGTCACCTCCTAAAATCGAAGAAATCTGCATCCTAAAGCGCGACACACTAGAATTTTAGGAGGTTGCGTGAAATAGAATGCTGACATACTAAAGAGAACAATAACACTAGTGCGCTAACCTCCTAAAACGCTTTGCTTTAGGATTTTTCTATTAGTTACGAATAGTATCTCGCTTCAGTGTGTGATTTAGGAGGTGCTGGTTTAGAGTGTATAGCAAATTCAGCATTCCAATCACCAATCACCTTGACTACCTCATCATGATTACAACTGCTCTCGATCCACCTAGTATCTATCCACCCTTTTTGCTATGACTTGACCTCAAATTGTATTTTTGAATTTTGCTGTATGATGTTGTTTTAATTCATCAGTTTACTCTAAGAAAGGTTGCGATCGTGATCAGGCACATGTATCCACAGATGGAAATCTGCAGCTC
Organism: Prostheceraeus crozeri; assembly: GCA_907163375.1. Taxonomy (NCBI): domain Eukaryota; kingdom Metazoa; phylum Platyhelminthes; order Polycladida; family Euryleptidae; genus Prostheceraeus; species Prostheceraeus crozeri. The sequence goes on along the minus strand of CAJQUW010015842.1, from coordinate 26,379 downwards.
ATTGGAAGGATTATAGGGTCTGATGGAATTTCTCTTTTACCTCTTGCGCTGGATGCCATAATAAATTTGAAACATGTAAGTGATTGACTGGCTATAATAAGCACAACACATTGAACACAACCTTGCGTTGGCGTGCGAGAGTGAGCCCTATAGCAGTCCTCGAGAGTGAATGTTCTCAATAGTAATCTCAGCTCTTTGACCAAGGCGATCAAGCGTCATATGAGAAATCGACATGGCATTTTCATTGTCATATCACGTTTAGAATCTTAGGGAAACAGAGTCGAGTTGAGGAACAGTCAGCTTAGGATTGCATGCTTATTATGAGGTTATTCAGAAAGAGAGGTTGTTACCTAAGACTTGAAGTGAATCACAATTCAATGTGGTATAGTCAATATACGGTAGTCTGTGGACTTCAGTGTAACTTTCATTTAAGTATCAATATTCATTTCTTAAATACATATTTTCATTTCATTCTGTAGTCATGCATGCCAGCATGACTTGAATATATATGTACTTGTACCAGACTTGTGTTGTAATTGTAATTGAGATTACAGTTATGTAATAGCAATTACAGTTGCTGCAATTAGTACTTGTAATCAACAACTATTTTAGCTACCGTAAAATCGGGTGATTCGGACACCTTTTTGAGGGTTTTTTAAAATTTTTTGTCATTTGTAATGATGCTATGATCCTATAATCCTACATGAACCGCAAATGGGGCGTTATTCACAATATGTAATGACCCGGTAACCTCAAGCCTTGTAGAAATTTGTCTGGATAATTTCTACGAGGGGTACTTAAAAAAAGAAAAAATGGGGTAATTCGGACACCAACAAGTTTTGTATTTCAAACTGAGCAGAAACGATCTAAATCAAATGCAAATGTTGCAAACTGAAGCTAAAGTGAGTCTATGTACACTGGGCACACTCGAAAAAGGGATCAACGCTTCCACCGTTGCACTTGCCACAGAACCACTCGGCACAAGTAACACATTGGATCCAGTCCGGTCCACTGGACTTCATAAAGGCGACTGAACAGCTTGCGCATGTGTCGTCTTCATCACTTGAGGACGACGAACTTGAATCTTTGATCGCTGAACAAGTTTGCGGGTGATTCATCAACATACTTGCGTGGTATAGCAATAGACAGTGAGAAATGCCGTCTCAGCAGATTGATCAGTATCAATTAGCCTTGCCTGCTGCACCCACCGGCGCAAAAAATTCCAAGAATTCGCGTCGTCTGTATTTGGGACTGAATTAGTAAGGGTTTCTAATGGTACTTCCGCAAGCCAGCCCATTTCGACGTGCAATAAAGCTTTGTGGTAGATCAAACCTGATGAAAATCTAATGAAAAAAACCCTGACTTTTTTGAATTTTAAATATAACGTAGCTGTGAATACACTGAAAAAAAATTTTCGTGTCTATTGATAAATTTCAGTTGATTAATGTATAACTAACTAAAAAAATGCATTTTGGTCTCACTAAAAGCATCTAACAATTTTCATTAGTCGATTAAAGATAAAAAGTGACCAGCTGTGTCCGAATTACCCCATTTTACGGTATGTAATTTGTGAATGTAGTCAATTACATTTCATGTGTTATTGGCACAAGTCTGACTTGTTGACAAGTTTGAAAATTATTTTATGCAGTTCATGTTCTTTGCTGCAGAAATACGAATCCACTATGGAGCGAAGACCTATGGGATAGAGTAGGAATATTAGGTAGAGTGGTAACTCCGCATTTGTTTAATCCCCAATGTGTATACATTTTCGATTTTATTAAATGAACTCAAGGCAGATACACTCTGAATTGTTTCCAAATGTGAGATATGCACATTTATGCAGTTTTGAAGAAATTACAACGGAAGTGAATGATCATGATTGTAATGCAGAAGGAAAGATGGTATTTCACAGATTCTAATGACAGCCTTGGAGATTTAATGTTTGTTAAATTAGCAATTCGATGGGTTCCTATTACTTTCATGTTCAACCTCAAAAGTATCTTCTAAAGCGTGATCATATCACAGGCAACCTGCCACTAGCACAGCAAAATCACATAATCAAAGACAATGACTTCATTCAACTTTGAAAGATGTAAATGGCTCGAAATCACTATTCAGATTCCAGAAATGAAGCATGAATTGAGTAATCGAATCATAAAATCATGCCGGTGAAAATTGAATTAAAAACTTGAAATTTCAGCCAAGAAAGCACGAATATCATCGCGACTTTTTCATGAAGACTTCCATTATACAGATTGTTTCATAAAAGATGGATCACCCTTAAACATCGCCTTAACTTCAACTTTGTCTAACTCCGCCAAACTTGAACGAATTTCTCTGAAATTTGGAAGATATGTCAGTTGTGCTTACTAATACCATTGTTGGAAATTTCAAGCATGAATATTGAGTTGTTTTCCTGTTATAGATAAAAAAGTAGTAGATAATTTGATCTTCATTTAGCAATGTTACACAAAATCATACCTCACTCTTATAAAATTACATTTGTTTCCTTTGTTATGTAATATGTTGTTCGTTTTACAAGCCAAAAGCTATCAAGCAAAACAAAAATAAAGAAAATCGATCAATCAGAGCCAGTATAGCACCATTATTCATCAACAATAATGTAACTGCTACATGTGATTAACTGGACTTCATGTTCCATAGCTTCCTGACTTCGTTGCGGTGGTGTTGGCAGCACTCCTGATTGCTTTTAGCTAGAAATCTATCTCTTACCGGTTGAAAACAATACAAAGCACACATGAACAATAACGAGATCGCATTCACAAAAGGCAAACTGTCAGCCTTGCTAGAACTAGGGTTTTCTTTGCGAGCTACAAGCAAGCGACTAAATGTCCCTTACACAAATGTGCATCGATGGCATAATGATGATTTTCGACTCTGTCGTAAAGAGGGCTCTGGCCGTCCACGCAAAACATCCAAACGTAGAGACCGCCTAATTTTGAGATTTGTTAAAGTTGATCCAAGTCTCTCGTTAACTGAGATGGCTGCACTAGACTCGTCTATTTCTAAGTCCACTATTCGTAGAAGACTTATTGAGTCGAATTTCAAGAGCTGTAAGAGGCCCTCTCAGATCGAATTATCAGATCAGCATACAAAAAGACGTCTCAGATGGGCAATGAGTCATTGTCCCTGGCGAAATCAATGGGATCGGGTTGTCTGGTCTGATGAGGCATCAGTCCGTCTGAAGGATAGTGATGGTCGATTGAGATTATGGATAAAATCTGATCAGGAAATTCCGAGACATTTACATCATCCCCGGGTACAAGGTGGTGCGACTCTACTGATTTGGGCTGGCATTTGGACCAATGGCCGCTCTGAACTTCACATACAGCAAGGAACCATGAATTCTGAACGCTATGTGAATGTTTTACGAATGAACATTGGCCAAATGACAGATCAACTTGGTGATCCATCGACTTGGTTATTTATGGATGATAATGCTACGTGTCATCGGAGTAGTAGAGTCAACTTATGCAAGTCTCAATTAGGGCTTAGGACATTATCTTGGTCAGCTCGTTCTCCTGATCTGAATCCCATAGAAAATGTATGGTGTATTCTAAAACGTAACGTTCGTCGCTCACTGCTACCTACAGATGGCGTATCACAACTTACGTCACTGTTAAAAAGAGAGTGGAGAAAGTTAGATCAGTCAAAAATCAACGATATCATCGAATCAATGCCTAGACGAATTGGTAATGTCATTGACAATAAGGGTAGGGCCACAAAATATTAGCTTCTTAAGAACCGTTACTGTATCATAGCTTATCAGATTATATAAGGACATTTAAATATATTAGGGACATGAAATAACTTGAAAAATGCTTTCTGTATCATACTTATGTTTTATTTAGTCAAATTTTAGGATGATCCACCTTTTATGAAACGGACTGTAATACAATTCATGAAATTCCCTTGATGATCAGCTTGATTTCCGCTTAGTTAGGATGCTTATTAGCAAATATTTATTCCTTTTGATATCCAGCTTGTTTCATACTACTTACATAGGAGAGTCATCTCGGTAGTATATAAATTGGCAAATTTTGACTTTTTCAAAAGTGCTCAAATAATTTTTTGGAACACGGGAACGTAATCTCAGCAAAAAACTGAATCTTTTGAATCTTTTTCACTGCATACTGATACTTTTTTGACTCGACACTCTACCGATATATCCCTACTTTATGACAATAACTTAGATGACATGTCAGCGGTGTGCTAAAAGTGCTGTTTAATGAACAGGTACCCGCCTACTCTATGGTCCCTACTCTATGGCCTATGGTCTGGAAGCACGCGACGCCACTGATCGCAATCTATGTATTATAACAGAATATGCCATTACCCTATTACACAAGTTTATAGAATTTTATGTGTTGCTTTTGATGTTTTTAGCTATTTTAGTCGCATCTCTTGAAATATACTAACTTACAGGACTGTGGTGTACATTCATGATCTCAAAATTGTGCATGTAGGTGGTCAGGAATGAATCGGTCATGAGGAATGTCTAGGTGATGACACATGCTCTTCATGCACTATTTCAAACTTGCCTGGAATTAATCAAACAAGTTCCATGTAGAATTGGTATAGTGAAGATATTTATCACCAAACAGCTTCAAATAAAGTCAATTCATCTGAGAAACACATCTATCTATGACTTTGGAGTGCATGCGCCTTTTTTCAGTGCTTACATTTTTATGCACGTGTAGGCCTATTTACTGGTAGTTCTCGACTACCTTATTTAGTCGCTATTGAACCATAAAATACCAATTCGCTCTATAATAGAATGCGAAGAGTTGATGCACGATAATGTGCTGTTGAAACGACATAGCACACTAATTTTTGGGATTGCTGTAGTGTCTAGCTCCAACATCTTCTGCTCTACTCGAGCTGATGATTCCTCAATCACCAAGCTTTATTCAGCCATTAGCTTAGAAATGTGATGTGATTCAACGAAATTGTCTTATAGCTAGGAAATGAGTGTATTTCGCTCAAGAAATCACTGAATTTCTAAAAAGCCTAGAAGACGAATCAATACAAAGTATGGTGAAGCAAGGAAAGCAGAGAGTCAACACACATTCTGAAGAATAATTCTTGTCATGTTGAGTAAATGTGATTCCGCAATGGCTGAGAAATATGAGGCGTGGTAGGAGACATGGAAGAAAAATGCATCTGCTCAGTCAGTGTTAGTCGTGATACCAAAATCGTTCCAGCTCAGCCGATGTAATAGCCACTGCCCATATACACATTAAAGAATTTCAATAAAGAAAATGACAAATATAACTTTGGTATTTCACAACGACTTATGAATTGACACAACCAAAAGTTGAAATGCTGCATGTCAAATAGCCTGTCCGGGTGGAAATATTTGTGCATCTTCCTAGACACTTATATGTTGCATACATTTATGTTTAGACAACAGGTTGCTATTTTCTACGCTTTTGTAAATTTGCAGCGATGATCTAGCTGTCACTTGCTCATGCATTTCCTTTAAAATGTAATTTACAGTAATTTGATGCATCAGTGGCTTTGGAATGAGAAGAATGCAACAGAACATAGGCAGCAATTGACTTGATATTAAATTTTGGACTTTAGCTTGGAAAATATTAAAAGTTGTTGATTGTCATCACCAAGGTGAGAGCAATGAAAATGAGTTCAGACAATATTAACTGAATGCAAACAAACAAACTTCAGCCAATGAAATCAACCAAAAATCGTGATGTAGTACCATCTTTGAGACGTGAGGACTTTTCACCTCTAGAGAATTATCTTGTACCCCACGACTCAAAACTTTTAGAATTTTATTATCTTTCATCATGCGAAAATTCAGAGACATTTCCGGCCTGGTAAACGTAAGCGTGAAATTGTGACTTAAAAGACCGGACTATAATAGTTATTTACGCAACTAGTGCAAAATATCCATCTTTATTGCTTTCTTCGAGGTCAACATATCTATGCACGAGCCCGAAGGACGAGGGCATAGCAAGTTGATCGAGGAGAAAGTAAAATATGGATATTTTTGCACGAGTTGTGTCGGTAATTTTATTTTTCACCGATATCATGACCATTATGACTAATCTAATTCTATGGTGAAATAATAAGCGGGTTTTAATCGCATATATCTATATAGAAATCTATAATTCAACCAGTGCAATAATGAAAATATCACTGCACGCCCGTGCAGTAATCTGCTTCGCAGGTAAAATAAAGTGACAGGATATCTACATTATACGCACGGTGAAAAGTAGGAGCAATATACTTTCAACACTGTTCATGATGATAGCTTTGTAAGTCGCCAGTTTTATGCTACAAATATGCTATTGTTTGAGTCTTGCTTCCTTACGTCAGGACATGCTTTTCCATGTATATCAATTGGTGCGTAATGATTTATTGCTTTATTGAACTGCGTGTGGCAGGCAAGAGTTCCTGACGAAAGTCAATCTGAAAAGTTCGTCTCATAGAGTAGGCATATCAGGTAGAGTGGTAACTCCGCATTTATCAAATCATTTATGTATACACTTTCGATTTTATTGAATGAACTCAAGGGAGATACAGGTGGTATTGTCACCAAATGTGAGATATGCAAATTTTTGCAGTTTTGAAGAAACTGCCACGGAATTGAGTGATCACGATTGTAATGCAGACGGAATGATGGTATTTCACAGATTCTCAGTGTCATGACAGCCTTGGTGAGGTAATGTTTGTTAAATTAGCAACTCGATGATCTGCTGTTGCTTTCATGCTCAACCGCAAGAGTGTTTTCTTAAGCGTGATCATATGACAGTCTCACAGGCAACCCGGTGAAAAAACTGTCGGGAGGCCGACTCGGCTTAATGACGGCAAAGGTCCTAATTCCCCGACTATTTGCCGAGGAAATGGGTGAGTCGACAATTCTCCGACAGCTTCGCCGACAGGCTATCGACAATTCTCCGACAGCCTCCGATAATCCCCCGACAGCCGCCGACAACTCCCCGAACTTCTAGTTGTATGTTCACATTCTTTTGATGAAATTACAGTTATAACCTACTTGACGTTGTAGCAAAATATTGAAGAAATTTGCTGTTGATATTGATGAATACTGTTGATCAAAGTCATCCTGCTACGAAATGCTCCAAGGATTAACAGCAGAAAAACTCATGCTGCTAAAACCAAAACATTCGGAGGCAGTGACAAGAATAGCCCTAAAAATGCTGTTGATCGGTGTTTTTGTGATTAGACGGTATTATGATAGTGGTCATAGCTACAAACATGTTCAAAATGACTGGGCTGATGAGTTTCAGTCAGCGAAACCGTCCAAATCGACAATGCGCGACCTTATTTCAAAGTTCAATAATATTGGTTCAGTTGTGAACATAAAACAATCTGGCCGACCTGTATCTATGTGCACTGACGAAAACAAGGACTTAGCCGCTGCCGCTTTTACAGCCAGTCCCACAAAATCTATTCTTGCATATTCTAACATGTCATATGGGAGTGTGCAAGGTACGCTAGTGGATATTGGCTTGAAAACCTACAAAACATATTTGCTGCATAAGCTGAATGAAGACGATCCGGACAGACGCCTACAATTTTGTGAAACGTTCCTTAGCTTTACTGACATGTACCCGAATTTTGTGGACACCATCTTGTGGTCAGATGAAGCCACTTTCAAAAGCAATGGACACGTTAATCGACACAACTCCGTCTATTGGTGCGACACGAATCCACTCGAGATTCTACAGAAGGACGTTCATGCTCCTGGAATCACTGTTTGGTGCGGATTGTGTTCTTCTGGCCTTGTTGGACCATATTTCTTCGAAGGGACTGTTAGTTGTGAATCCTATTTGAGGTTGCTAAAGGAGCAGGTATGGCCCATCCTTTCTGAAGGAGAGGATGTTCACAAACTCTACTTTCAACAGGACGGGGGCCCCGCCTCATTGCACTTTGAAGGTTCGTGAGTGGTTGGATGAGCACTTCCCTGGGCGCTGGTTTGGTCGCCGTGGACCCGTCGAGTGGCCGGTCCAATCACCGGATCTGACCCCACCCGATTTCTTCTTGTGGGGGGTAATTAAAAATTCAGTTTACGGGAACCGCCCGAGATCAATCGCTGATCTGAGGGCGTCAATCCAAAACGCTTGTGATCTTATTACTCCTGCACTCTGTGCAAAAGTGTGTCGCAGTTTTGTCTCACGCTACGCGGAATGTGTCAAGGCTGAGGGCCACCATTTCGAACAGTTTAGAACATGAATGCACGTCATGTCTTCTGGGGTTCGGTTATTGATGTATTAAATAATTACTTGTCACTATAAATACATGTGATGCTCACTATATTTTTTGCTTTATTTTGGATTCGGTTATTTTCGGAACACACTTGTTCTTTGGCTGGTTCTTAAGTGTTCGTAAAGTGTTTCTTTCGACGGTTGCAAGATTCGAGTGACTAGGTTTATGAGGGATTCTCTGTACAACATTCAGTAATTTGTAATAAGTTCTTTTTAATACATGTTCAGTATTTTCGTTTTTAGGTGGCATGATGATCCTCGTTCTCTCCTAAGTCAAAAAGGATGAGAAAGTTGCAAATAAAAAGTTCAGCTGCACAAAATTACAATCACTAAAATAAAATTCGGCTCCCCGAAGACAATTGACAATAATCTTTGTGGTTACCTATCATGTCGCATGTCTAATGCTGTGTGCATTGAGGCTAGAGATTGCACCCCGGGTAACCCTGGTTATGTTGTGGAATTTGGGAGCCCGGTAACTGGTTTTTTCATTAAGAACCAGCCGCGAGTTACCCGGGTTATTCATATACAATCTCTCGCCTAGCAGGCTGGCGTGCGGACGTATGTTGCACGCCTCCTGTCGGCACCATGTTTCTTGCTTTGCCGCTTGACTTGCCTTGCTGTGTTACTGCTAAATTGCCTCCCATATACTTCTGCTTCCAATATTCAGCATGTTAACTGTTCATACTTTGTTCAAGAAACTTTCTTCAACGCCAAAGCATTCATTATATGTGATCATTCCACGCTTTTCAACGTCTTATCAGAAGCAGCTTTCTTTGTTCCTCCTGAACTTGCGACCGCGCTATAAAAATCGCCTGCAGCACGTGACCGGCTAATGAACTCACTTTTAACGATACATGGACGATGGATAGGAAGCCTTATCAATGTGCTGTTCCGCATCAACGTCGCAATTCTTGTGCCTCTTGTGTTATGTAATTGCGTTCACCGAATGTATGTAAATACTTGTGAACCAAAGAATAAAGGTTATCATCTATCAAGTTATCATCTATACAACCGGAGTACCCCGTCAAATTCGTGTTTGTTGAATTATTTAAATGTTGGTATCTTACAGAATCTCTCCGACCCTGTGGGAACGTCGCTCACTTTGGTCAGAAAGGTCGCGAAAGTTCGAAAATATGGGAGATGATTTGTTTTGAAAAAATTGGTCTTATTAGAGCAAGAGAGGTTATTTTAAAGAAACTAGAAAATCTTTCATCAAGACCATATCGAGAAAATGGAATTTATTGATTTTTGAAAATCGATAATTATTGGAAATCAATACTTTGTGATTTTAGCGCACTTACTGAAATTGGGAGTGAACGTTGGACAACAAATATAAAACTGCGTATTCTTCTGCTAAGTTTAGTCATTAAGTTTTGAGATTTTTATCGAGCCGTTTAGTAGAAAATCGATAATTATCGTATTGATCGATCAATATTTTTTTAAATATTGGCAGAAATCAGTGGAAGTTGCTGCAAACAGAAATTCGGCAGACTTGGTTGATGTCACGTGTTACTCATCTGCATGCTTGTTACCTCAGACGCTGAGGTATAGACATCCATCGAGCCCTTACGGAGTTAATCATGTGAATGTTTGACGCATGCATTGCATTTATTATGTTGGACTAGGCCTATTATGTTATTTTGTTCTCATTATAGCTTCTTAAATGCTAATTGGGTGAATTCGATTAACTACCTTTATGTCACTGGAATATTGTCTTGGTAGGTACGTACGTTATCTAGGAAATACATCGAGCCTTTACAAAGTAAATCATGTGAATGTCTGACAAATGGATTTCATTTAGAAATAGTGTGTCAACAGGCCTAATGTCTATTTTTTGGATTTTTGGCAAAGTTATGTTCATGCATTTGTTCTATTTTTTTTGTTAGTCACACTAATAGACAGATCTTGCGAAAAATAGCCCTAACTTGCGGAAGACACTTGCGATTATGTTGAAATTTTCTTGTAAGACTTTCAAGATTCTGTACGCAAAATTTTTAGCAGTTTTTACAAGTCTATTCAGATCATGAAGCAGATCAGTAAGATCAAGCGCAAGAACGTTCGGCAGATTTATAAGATGGATAAGACCGCGTAGATTTTATGCACGTCGCGGTCTCAAGATCTTATAGAAGGATTGTAGGCGAAATAGGCGCCTGGTAACCTACCGTTCCTCTAGCTAAAGCCGAATAGCTACAAAATACCACAAATTCCTCTTACTTCAGCCTTTCCTGCTACAGATGTTGAACAGTCCAATAAGTCAACTGACTCCCAGATCATACCGTTAAATATTTCAATCAGTATGACACAGGAATCCACTGACTATCGGTATATATAGATCATTGAAACTCATCACCACGCTGAAACGAAACAAATACTTTCTTGAGGGCTTGTTTAAATGAAAATTGACAAAATTTGATAAAAATGAATGACATTCAACCTCAAGCAACGTAACTTTGAAGTCAGTGGATAAGATTCGCAACCGGACTCACTAACGAATTAGAGGCAATGCAAAGAAGTCTGAAAATGAACGGATTCAGAAACTCACGTTAGCTTATCCCATGTCTCCATGAAGTCCTTCAGAGATCCAAGTCGCAAAATTCACACCATAGCGCATCCACTGAAAGTATTTGAATTGAGATTGTCATAGGATAAACATATTGAAAGTCAAAGCATAATAATCAATGCACAGCATCACAAGATGTGATCCAGAACATCCTCACATACCAAGATGAATTCATAAAATAGTCCACTCTAGGCCTGCTGACAGATCTGAAAGTAGTAAATCATATTCAAAATTTGATAGCCATAATTTCAAGACACAATTAATCAAACTCACATTGTCCAAGTTTTCCATTTTAACTTCAGAGATTCATTTTGTAATTTCTAAAGACATACGGTATCAAAGGACGTGAGACGGATAAAGTGAAGTAATACCGAAAAATACCTGTATGACTGAATATTTGTTTACACATTGATGAGAATGAGTTTTGTATAATAGACATAATAACCTCAATTGAGCAGGTTCTGAAACGCATCATTAACGTTTTTCTTCCCAGTTTCCAAATATTTCAAAGCATGTATGATCGAATTTATGACATTCAATTCATATCAATTTGACAAATAAAAATGAAGTTGTTAAAGGATTTATCAATCAAGACACGAATGATTTTCATCTTTATATGCTACTTCTTGATTCGGTCCTCTCTTCCAAAACACATGTTGATTAATTGCCTATTGGTTAATTAAAATAGTGAAATAAGATGACTTGATAAAAAGATAGCGGCATGCAAACTTGCATTTCCAAATTGAAATGTTCGTGAAATCAGCTAAGACAAGCCTATTCCATGTACTGGCTATCCTTCGACTATACCCTACAACTTGCATTGTAGTCTTACTTAATAAAACTTGAGTTAACTTAATTAAGCCTATTCCAGAAAGTGTGATATTCTCGTTGCTGAATAAAGCATATTAACTAATAAGTAATAAAACATAGCCTTCAATACAAAAAATATTTCTCACTTTTGTGCGTTGAAAGACTTATTCTAATTACAATTTAGGCCTATCTGTTGTGTCTTTGGTGTCGGTGATGCTTCATTCTATTTTCAACAATCTTGTGCGTCTTTCAGGACAATAATCTTCTTGTGTTTATTTAACAGACTGAATACAGTATACTACTTATAAAATTTACAAGTCAAAGAATAATGTACTATTTTATGGACAGCTCTGTAATACTGCATTATCTCATGTGATTCGAATGTCAGACATCTTCAATAAAGAACACGATAAATCCATTGTCTGCGCATCAATCACATACATAGGTGTAGTAACCATCAAACTGCATGCCAACCATCCAGAAATAAAGAGAATATATGACCTCCTCTATCAGAATGTCAAATTCCCGTATTGGGTGGCATCAAGCATAGAATTTGATGACAGTCTCTCTTGATTTCTGACTAGTTAGCAGTTTACTAGTGACCGCATAATTGTGCTAATCCCACTAGTTGTTCAAATTTAGCATGGTCTGTTTTTTGAATTATAAACGATCACGAGTAATTAATAATTAGCGATTAATTTTCCGCTTTTTTGGCAACTTGAGGACAGTTTTCCAATGGATGGCTTGGAATTTGCTTTTACTTTACATGGATTTATTTGCTACTCACGTCTGAATTCGGTGATGACTACTCTGAAAAAGCAAAATCCAAGATGGAATATTATCGTCAACAGGAATACACGGCAGTAGCTTTCTTCCATCACGAAGACGAAGACACAGACGAGACAGACATACACTGTATAGCACTGTGGAAGTCGGGAACTCAACTGCTGACACACGCCAGGACATCACGTTAAGTTGAAGACGTTGTTGGGCTCGCCTTCATCAATCATGCGCTAATCGTTATCTTGAGACAACACTAAGTCAGCAATGTAGTTACAATGATTACAGACATCAAAATAAATTAGAGCGAAATCAAACTTAGGAGTAAATTATGAATGAGATGACACCTATACTTACTGTGACTCGCAAAGCATCAGAAAAATGAGCAAGCCTCCTGCAGCGGCGTTTAGGGGCACGTGACACGGGAATTCCATTTGGAAGCCCCCAAGAATTTTTAGAGCCAATTCACCGTAAAAATCACAATTCACACGTCCGCATGATGAGCTTCTGAGTAGTGATGAAATTTTTTCGGAAAATTTTGAATCAAAATTTTTCATGGAAAATTATGGAAAAAATTGGAAAATTTTGGAAAATATTGGAAAATTTTGATTTTTGATAGGCCCCAAAATTTGAGCGCTTCTACTGCCGAGGCAGCTGCGCACCAATAAATTGGGTCTAAAACTCCTGATTTCATCATTATTTCGATTAAAGCGATCGTAGCAATGCGAGTACCGTCCGCGGATTTACTTTGCCACCAGTGGCTTGTACTAGATTGTTAGCATTTTTAAGTATCACACAGACACCGTTTGGGATAACGTGAATCTTGCTTTACAATAGGGGTACAATTTCATGCAATGTGAAAGATCTGGAGCAAAAGTAATATACTTCATTTTGGAGTTTGTAAATTGTTGGCTTGAAAGTGAGCTTTATTATGCAGCGTTGATCATAGTGATACAAATTCTTCATCTGTTGATGAACAAGTGAAGTATAAGCACACAGTCCACGCAACATTCATGAGCGACCATATTGGAAGATAGACTGTAAACTCGTGAGATATTTGGAAACTAAAGATATCTGTGATGAGTAAAAGAATATCTATGATAGCTTCAAACTTCTGGCGCATTGTCCGATATCTTCGTTGAGGATACACATCGCCCATTTCTAGTTCAGATGGTTCAGATAGTTCCAAATCGATTTCAGATCTGCACAAATGAATTTCAGATATGATCCAGATGAATTGGAGATCTCTAGTTGAATTAAAGATCTTTTCAAAGTTGAGGTTGTGACAGATATCTGAAATTCAGCTACAGAAATCTGAAATCCATCTAATATCTGAAATTCATTTGAAAAGATCTGAAATAGACATGGAAAATGTGCAGTTGGTACCAAAAGTTAACATACAGAGATGATAGAGAAGTTTTCGGACTTTGAATATTACATACATGTAGTCTTTTCAAACGACTATAATAAGTCTCCAAAACAAAGGCAAAAACGTCAATCGACGAAAAATAAATTTCAAAATTTTCTGGAAAACTTTCCATTTGCATCGCTATTCGAGTGGCACACGCGATTTTCACAAGTGGTACGGATGGGCTGTGGGCGTGTCTGCGGAGGAAAATCCGCATTTGTGCGGATTCTACGGAGAGTTGGGGCTGTCTGAGGGATGGCACAAGCTGGCACACTCCCAGTAAGTGTATTCGGTGGGTTGATTCGAGTGGCACACGCGATTTTCTCAAGTGGCACGGCTAACTTCACATCCGTACCACTTTGAGGTCATTTTGTCCATTTTCTCAATAACTATTGTGAATTTTGGTAAAGTAGTGGGTGGTAGTGTTTAGAAACTACTGGTAATTTATTTTAAGTTACCATACCGGTAATTTAGATTCAAGTCCATATAACTTCAAATCGAGCGCACCAATATGCTTTGATTTCAACTAAATACACATTTGGGTTAATCTGATTCTGATGAGGGCTTGAATTTTACTCAACGTCTGATTCTTTGTCATAAATATTGCAATTCAGAAATGAAAAATTGACTTTTTTAAGAAGTTTGTTGGTATTTCACCCAAATAGACCATAATAATCAAAAGTTTGACGGCAAATAAACGTTGTTCTAGGGAAAGGCCACACGCTCTATAATATTTTGTAAATTATACACTGCAGATCCTTGGCTTTCTATAAGTACAATCCAAACTAGTTGTCAATGTTAGAAGGAGTATGAAATCTATGCGTAGCAAATTTAGATGCATGGAGACAATATTGTTTCAAGAAATGTATTTTGATAACTATAATTAGTAATAAATATTACTATAATATGAGAGAGAAATCATCAATGGAAAGACAATGCAGATATCGTCCCTATTGTAACTGGTAAAATTTGACAATACGTGCGCAGGATACAATCATCATAAAGGTGCATAAAGTCATTGATAAGAGAGCAAAAGCAATCGTCTCAACCAATGAGGGACCAGAATTAGAAAATTTTAAATGTGTGTTGAAGAGATAGCAACTAGCGTGGAATTTTGTCATCAGGCATTCTTTAGTACTGCTACGGGGTGGTGATGGCAAAGTGAATGGTATAATCACATAATTGGATTGTTTAAACGCATCACTTTGCTAGAAGTGCAAGCTGATTCAAACCAATGGCACATACAGGAAATTACTAAGTGGGAAAAAAGAAATTTTTAATACCTTGCAGAGATAGGGAAGATAGTCATGCACCGCTTGCGGATTGCTGTGAATTCCTTCAAAATGCTCCGATCGTCACGATTCCTTCAGCTTCGAAGAATTCAGATCATTGCGCAAAAGTTTTCTCGATAATGTCCTGCGATCATTATTTAAAATGTTAGCAGGCGCACGAAAAAACGCTACAAACGTCTCTGTAGAACTTGACATCGACTGTATCTCTTTGCTGTGTGCTCCGGTTGATAACAGTCACTGAAGCTTCGCACAATATGGCGTGTTTAATGTTGAACTGGCTGCTTATTGTTCGATTGCTATGGCAATATGTCAGGAGATTGTGCCATTTCATTAACGTTACATGCTCCTATGTTTCCTTTGTAGTCAAACAGAAGAAGAGACGACCGGTCTAATTCTGTGGGTATAACTATTAACATCGAATTATTCATACACACCTGGCTGAATACATTTATAGGTTAGATACATAATATATGATTAAGTAATTTTAAGAAACTCTAAATTCTTTAGGCTACTTGAGAATTGTGAGTGTATCGGAAATTTTGTCATAGCAAAATATAATGAGGAGACCCCGTAAAATGATCAATTGTGTATCGGTAATTTACCGGTAATTTATTTCAATCTTACCGGTAATTTACCACACTTCAAACACTAGTGGGTGGCACATGCTTTAGACGTGTTATCATAGATGTCCATGTAGTTGAAAATTCATAAAGATGCGATTTAAGATTTTTTTTTATAATTTGCTACGGCTAACTTCACATCCGTACCACCTCGAACTTTTGATGGAAGATTTCTCGCAAACTGCTGCATTATTTTCAAAAATGAGTGGTGGCACAAGCTGGCATACTCTAAAATTATGTGTCAATGCTGTTTTCGAGAGTGGCACACGCGATTTTCGATGTGGTACGGATACGGCTAACTTCACACACGTGCCATATAGAGTGTACTTATGTCTTCATAGATATTCTAAATTTGCCAATTTTATGACGATGTCACCCTTCAACATTGGAAAGCAACTCAAGAGGTGACAGACATTTTTGGGATTAGTGTAGTAGTAGCAGTGTATTTTATTGAGGAAATAGAAATCAGGACATGCAAAGTGATCTTACATCTTGACATGCAAAGTGATTCAAAGTAGATAAAATTGATTGTCCAATTAGTACATTTACAGAAATGAAATAACGTATTAAATGTTAAAATGTCTGCACATGAAAGGGAAAAATGAATTCGCATAGATATTGCAATGGCAAAATGGAACACCGAACTTTTTCGAAAAATGGAGCACAGGAGGCACACACGAATGAAGCGGGTGAAATTCATCTTTCGATACAAGAGTCCACAGGCTTGTAGCGATATGTACACGTCGGTCAGGAAGAATAGTTCGAGTACAAGAACACGACCAAGTTTGACTACCGTAATCCCTGTACATAATACGATGTGCACGGTTATGTATTTTCCTCAGAGTAGTAAGCAAACGGCAAACACTCGACCGGCGCCCCCCCCCCCTCTGGAACGACAGAGTGTCGTGGTCGGCCGCCGTGGTGCTTCGAGTCTGACTCCCCCCCTCTGGAACGACAGAGTGTCGTGGTGGACTTGGGCGACCGCCAGGATTAGTCTTGAGGCTATAGTGTGTGATGTTTTTCGTGCAATCTGCTGAATGTTGGGTTGTAAAATGGGCTGTTTCGAGTGGAAGGAGTGGTCGGATGAGAAAACGGAGGCCGGATTCGGATTCAGCGTGAAATTCTGCATCGGTATGGTGAATTTGAACGCCATCGGAGAGAAAAAATTTTCGCTGACGTCCCCCCCCCCTCTGGACAGCTCGCTTCGATTTTGGCTTCCAGTGGACGGATTTAGTCGTGCCATAGCTCGTTTGAAAGCTAAGAGTGAGACAAATTCACTGAAAGAATCGGCTTGTTCCTATCTGTCTTCGTTTAGATGTGAGACGCCATTTAAGATTTTGGGACATTGGCGAAAAACGACAGAGTTAGAATTTGGGACGTTTTGGGCTGTAGCTTCAAAACGAAGCATCGGATTGGAAAACGGATTTCAGATTTGGAATCAGCTTGATGTTATTGTCCAATGAGGATCATCATCCAATGAGAATAAAGCATTTCTATATAAATAGCGAGCCTTCCACAGTGAGAATCATTCCATCGTTGAATCACACGAGTGACGGACGCATATTTTCTCTCTCTATTCTATTCTATTATCCAACTAAAATGGTAAGTCGCTACTTTCCTCCCTCTCCTCCCTTGAACGTAAACTTAATACAATCTTTTTCATTTTCAGGCATCTACTCCATCTGCTGCACTAGTAGGACAAAATGGTGGTCAAACGTTACAAGGTTCGCTACGATCAGATCATCTACAACTGAGGCCAGTGGAAGAAACAACCAAGGTACATAATCCTACACCGCTACAGCATAAATTTAAACAAGTCTTGCGTTATGACGATCATAGCGTAGTACTCCAAACGGGAATGCTCCCTTCCACGGATGTCAAGATAATGGGCAATCAGTATGGGGACTACATACTGATCCCCGTGAGTCCGTACATTCGCCACCAACTTGATATTATTGAGGAGTACGTGACATTAAATATGGACATTCCTACTCCTCTTGCTCAAGAGTGGAAGGCTAGAGACGACAAGGATACTCCTTATAGAAAGATTTGGGATGGTAATCACATTTGCCTACCGGTATCACATTGGTGTACTTACTATAAGAAGGATGGAGATCATTCAATACCCATCAGATGTGATGAGCTCGGAGAAGGTACTTGGGATATCCTTTTCAAAGTGAATGGGCTATATTATGGTCGACACAAGGATAATAAAATAGCCTCTCTCTCCATGCATATGGAATCCATCCTATATATTCCAAAACCACCCAACGTGGACGACATAATTGATCAAATCCTTAACAGCAGTGGTACGAAGCGCAAGTCGGAGAAGAATGCTGCATCAAAACGCAAATCAAAGAAGGAGAATTACTAGTCCTTTCCTAACTCTACCCTATGACAATTCGCTTATGTGCTTTGAGTGTCGTAGACGTGGTCTTATTAGATACATTTTACTTCTTCGTTGCCATCATATCATTTGTGTATTTTGTCGTGAAAAGCATCGATGTAATTCTTCATTTTGTAATATGTTATAGAACGTTTACTTAGATGTGTAATTTCCGTTTTAGGCTTCTATCATCATTTTTATGGATTGTGAGGGTGAACCTGTACAGGAGCTCAGTGCTATTGCTATGAACAATTGGACATATCAGATTGTTAGTGTCTATCATCAACATGCCAACTGCGATCCCAATGTTGATCAATGGGCGAGAAAACACATTCATGGACTTAATCTGAAATATTTGCAAGACTATGGCTTTTCTTGTGAGAGTGCTCTTCTTATTGACTTTAAACGACGGTTAGCTGCTTTCAATGTTATACGCATCTTTTGTAATAATCCTGGTAAGGAGAGGAAAGTATTTCCCAATCTAATCATTGATGATATTTTGCTCCCGCCTTGGGATAGTAGAGTGAATCAACATTATCATGAAGTCACGAAACGTTTTAAGGATTTGTGTGTTCCTATTTTGTCTATTCGTTGCAGTAGCTACGTTCATAACCAATGCTTCTTTCCTCTCTACCTCAACACTGCCAAAGTCCTGTATGGTTATCATTGCTCGCTGTATGATAGTTACCAGCTGTATCTATTTTATCTCTTTCAAACCATTGATTTATAATGCATGCTTGTTACCGTTATTCAATAAATGTTACTATGAGAAGAGTTGTTTTCATGCAATGGACGGGTTAGATAAAGGGCGATCATGTCTTTCTCAAACGACTGCGGAACATTACATTTTTATAGGCAAAGTTTAAAAGGAGCTGTTCAAGATTATGTGATAAATTTTCATAAAGATGAGACCGACATCGAAGCAGTGGTCAATGATGCTAGCACTCTATTTCTAGAGTTAATGAATACATTCTCTGATAGCATTATCATGGCGCGATTAGTTGCGAAAATTAAGTTTAGTCATTTTGGAAAGGACGAGGTGGAAAGTCGCTCTTTCCATTTTGCTTCTTATTCAATGGAAGTGGTAGATCACCCCCAAGAATTTTTTAAAAGACATATGATAAAAATTGCTGAACGTCTTAACGCATTTAACCATCATGATAGCAGTCTAGTGATTGAAGCGATTTCAGATATTCACATTCAACTTTCCATAAAGAAAAATTGAAAATGCGGTGGTACTTGATTGTAGCACAACTGGTTTTCGAGCTATGCCTGCTCACTCTCGAAGTATATTCCTTCTGTACATGCGTCTATTATTTAGAAAAGGCTAGCAAATTCATATCTTCAAAAAGACTTGCTATAGACATCAGTAACGGTGAAACTATGTGTTGCGATGTATGTAAGCGAAAGGATGGAAATGAAAATCGCATCTTCGAGAGATGTAAGCATGCTTTTTGTCAACGCTGTTTCATACGTAATTGCATTCAACTTTGCAAATGTAACCACTGTGATATTGCTCATTTCGAGTGTCACTTATGTCGCAATAGTTAGTACCTATGCAAATGTGGTAAAGATAGGTTTTAGCAAAGACTAACACGGAAAATGGCGAAACGTAAAATGACGAAACGTAAAAGTCAAAAGTTTTCTTCAGCCATTCAAGCTCTCCGACGAATGAAAGCAAATCAGCGATACAATGCTATACGACATGCTAACGATAAATTCATTTGTGAAATTATAACTCATGTGAGGAAGTTGAGGACGAAGAAATTAGCGCCAAAACAACGAAAGTTACTTAAGCGATATGCTACGAAATTGCGTTTCATCTCCAATCCTAAAGTCACCCTTCAAAGAAAGAGGAAGACTCTAACACAAAAGGGCGGTTTCCTTTCAGCAATACTTCCAATGATAGCTCCTGCCGTGGGCAACCTATTGGGTAATATCTTTGGCTCTAAGCGTTAATTATGCAAATGTTGAATCTCAAAGTAATAAAATGGATTTCAGACTTCAATGTGATAAAGTTCTGACTGTATCAGGTCCATCTCATGCAGGTAAAACTGTTTTCACGCTGAATTTATTGGATAAAAGAAGGGAGTTGTTTAAGGAGCCTATCAATCGAGTGATTTGGTGTTATGGTATTTATCAACCGTCGCTGTTTCAGGAATTGCAAAGTCGCAACTTTATTCGACATAAAGGAATTATTCCAGTGGATAAACTTCAGTCTAATGATGTTGTTCTATTGGATGATTTATTAAAAGAAAGTAAGAATTCAAAAGATGTTACAGATATGTTCACTCGCGCAACACATCATAAAAGGTGCTTTATTATCTATATCACACAAAATTTGTTTCCTGATGGAAAAGAAGCTCGTACACGAAACCTGAATACACACTATTATGCTATTTGCAAGAATCCGCGAGATAAAAGTCAATTTGAAATTTTAGCGCGACAAGTTGCACCCAGAGGATCAAAGGCCTTAATTGAAATTTTTCAAGCACCTACTGAAAGACCATACGGTTACTTATTCATTGACTTTACGCAAGAGTGTCCGGAAGAATTTAGATTTCGAAGTGATATTTTGAAAACTCCCATGATTATCTACAAACTATGAGTTCTTATTCTCGCATGATTGTTATTCCTCAGGATGAATATGTACAATTGACTGCCATGCAGCAAGTAAAGCAACCTCTTGCAAATCAAATGTATAGGAAAGAAATAGATTATCAGCAAAATGTTCACATCAAAGATCCACATCGTGCTGTATTATTACAATCGGAAACTGTTGAGCAATTGAAAAACTTGAAGAATAAGATGCGTGACTCTGTATCGACTGCTACACCTTTAGCATCTCGCGCACATGCCATATCTCTTTTCAACAGTATTGAACCCCATCTCAATGTAAATGATAGAGGAGAAATCATTACAGATGAAAATAAAGTGATTGATGCTTCACGTTATGAAGACTTGATTCAGTATGCGACACGTAGAAAGCGCCGTCAGGGCTATGTTCCACCTGGTTGGACATACTTTCTTAAACTATTGAAAAAGCATAACGTACCAAAATTTGCTTTGAATAATGAGACATTGAAAGAACTTGATTCAACAGTGGCTACTACTCCAATGCTTCAGACGATGAAAATGCCAACAAATTGGTTTAAGACGTCACCTGCTACATCCCCTCCCACACTCACTAAGCAAACAAGAGGAAGAACTCGACGTAGATCTACATCGCCACTAAAACTAGTAAAAGGAAAACGTAAAACAGCTCCTCCCAGGAAATACATGTTCTCAGACTATTAATATGAAGCAGATGTGTTGCTTGCCATGTAATGAGCCGCCAGAGGTGAATGTCGTTGTCACTTGCACTTGCTGCGCCAGCTCTCACAATGAAACCCCTAAGCAATGTGAACACGATCGCAAAACCGCTAAAGCTAAATGCTGCAGTTGTTGTAAATGTAGAAAGGCAAGAAAGCAAAAAGATGAGAAGGAGGAAAAAGAGTCAGTCGTCATCGACTGAACGTTTGAAATCAATCTATTATGATGTAAAACATCCGGCAGGATTTGCATCTATCAAGAAATTATCAAAAGCGAGTGGTCTTCCACAATCACAAGTGAAACGATGGTTAAAGGGTCAGGCTACCTATACACTCCACAAACAAGCGAAAAAGAAGTACCGCACCCGCCATTATATTGTTCATGACATCGATGAACAGTGGCAAGCAGATTTGTGCGATGTCGCCTCCATTTCAAAACATAATTCGGGCAATAACTTTATTTTAACCGTCATTGATATTTTCTCGCGTTATGCGTGGGCTGAACCTTTAAAAACTAAAGAAGGGAAAGGAGTAGCAAAAGCATTCCAAACAATTTTTCAAGAAGGTCGCATTCCAAAAAGAATTCAGAGTGATTAAGGAAAAGAGTTTGAAAATCAGCATGTGAGAAGATTATTTGAGAGGCATGACATTGAGTTGTTTAGTGTAAAGAGTGCTTATAAAGCTGCACTCGTTGAACGTTTTAATCGCACATTAAAAAATCGCTTGTGGCGACATTTTACTGCCAACTTGACACAAAATTGGACAAAGGTTCTACAAGATACACTCCATGCCTACAATCACTCTATCCATCGTTCTATTGGACTCAGACCAGTAGATGTAAATGCTGACAATGTAGATAAAGTGCGCGAATCATTCCAACGTAAACGCACTCATGTGAAAAGTGATGTGAAAATTGGTGATAAAGTTCTTATCTCAAAAGTGAAAAGTGCTTTTGCTAAAGGATACCTTCCGAATTGGACAGAGGAGGTATTTACAGTATCAAGGATTAATCAAAAAGACTCTCCCACCACCTACAAGTTGAAAGATTACGATAATGAAGAAATTGAGGGTAGCTTTTACCGCGATGAGATTGAGGTAGTCACTGAAAGTGAAACATATTTGGTAGAGAAAATCATTCGATGTAAAAAACGGCAAGGTGAAGAATGGTGTCTTGTTAAATGGACTGGTTATCCTTCAAGTATGAACTCTTGGATGCGTCGTGCCGACATCTTTCATCTAAGTGATCGACAGTGATTCATGCAAAGTTGTAACTAACAATGTTTAGGGTTTGAGCAATGAATCCAACTGCCTCATTTTATTCACGACCCTCCTATGTAAGTGGTGGAGGACAAATTTACATCGGCGCTCGCCGCCAACGTTCAGGTAGCATACTTGGTGCACTGAAATCTGTTGTAGCACCTCTCATATCCAATGTCGGTAGATCTTTAAAACGAAATGTTTTAAGTAATGCCGTTGGCTTTGCTGGTGATGTTGCTAGTGATCTTTCCAGAGGTAGAAGTTTTAAGAGCAGTTTGTTGAATCGTGGGAAAGAACGCGGTTTAAAAACATTGAAGCAGACCTTTGCTGGTGTTACTCAAGGAAAGAAATCACCTAAAAGAATGAATAAAGGAAGGAGGAAACATCGCAGAGCTGGTAAGGTGCGATCTTCAGTCAAAAGGCATTCACGCAAACGTCGCAGAGGCTCTAATCATTCATCAGGCGCTAAACGACGACGCTGCTATAACTTCTAATCATGGAGTGTAAAACGTTCGGTCTTTGTTTGTTTGATCAACAAGCCATACAGACAGATATTCTTAGTTCAAGTATTGTAGATTATCATCCTCGAACAGCTGAGAATGCTGGCCCCATTGAATTTGTTATTCCTGGTGGTAGTGATGACTACATAGATTTGAGTTATGCGATGGTTGATTTGAGGTTTAGAATTCAGCAAGCAGATGGAACTGCTATTGACGATGCACATAAAGTTGGACTGAACAATTTACCATTGACTACATTACTTCGCGATGTTTCTCTAACGATTGGAGAGCAGCAGGTGGAAGGTGGTCAAAGCGATTATCCCTATAAATCATATTTCAATCATGTATCACAGTTTCATCCAGCAGCACAAAAAAGTCATATGGAAGCCATGGGATGGTACAGAGATGAAGCAGGAAAATTTGATGTTGAAACAAACAGTGGCTTTGTAAAGCGATCTGCTATGATTAAAGATAGTAAAGTATGTCAGCTATATGGTCCGCTGAATTTAGACTTCTTTAGACAGTCAAAGTTTTTACTCTGTAATACCAGCATGCGACTCAAGCTGACATTGAATAAGCCTGAATTTGCGCTGAATGCATTTGCTAAAGTTGACAATTTTAGAATTCATGTGGAAGATATTGCACTTTACATTCGTCGAGTAGTACCGAATCCAAGTGTCATTAGAGGACATGCTGAAGGCCTTAACCGCCAAAATGCCATTTATCCCGTTCAGCATACAAAGCTTCTCACCTTTACAATTCCGAAAGATCAAAAGAGTTTCATGAAAGATGGCCTCTTTCCATCAGAAGCACCGAAGCTCCTCATGGTGGCAATGGTTGAAAATGATGCATTTAATGGTAATATAAAGACGAATCCTTTCAATTTTAAACACAATCAGTTAAGTGAAATTGCTTTACGTGTAAATGGTGTGAGTCATCCTGGTCCACCCTACAAACCAGAGTAGTATATAGTGTGACATCCGGCGCGATGCTTCGCTTCGCTTTGCTTCGCTTCGCTTGCGCCGGATGTCACACTTTTGCGGGTTTTTTCAAAAAAATCAAAATTTCAAAAATTTAGGTAGACTTCAAATTTCACGTGGCCGAAGGGCGAAAATTTAAGCGTTTTTAAAAATACCCAATTTTTCAAATTTTTCAAAATCTCAAAATTTGAGAATTACAATTTTCACCCTTAAAATCATGACCGTTCCAGGACACCGAAAATCATAAAAGTTAAGAATTTCAAATTCATGAATTTTATCCATCTTTCAGGTTTTCAAAATATATCATGTGACTAAAAATATTTTCTTTAAAAATGGAAGAAACAAAAGTGGATGAAACCGCAAGAATATATCCTTCGTTATCTCAATTAAAAACAGGTGAAATGGTTCTCAATTATTATTAAGATTAGAGCATTATGATAAATTAAGAAGACGCAATTATTACTTAGTCATTCTTCGTTATTGTATGCTCAACATTATTTAAAGTACTAATTGTGTGAACTAGAAGATCATTGTAACTCATAAACTCAAAATTATTCAATGAACCCGTACACTGGCTGATAATTGAAGAGAGAGAAACATCTAGCAGCTTTCCCCTAAAATTATCGTGCTATCTTTTGTCATTTCAATTTACTCATCGGTAAACTTTTGGCATTTCAACTTACGCGTGCGTAAAGTTTTGACATTTCAATTTACCCCCACGTAAATTATTTTCAGAATCTGTTTTCAAAATCTATTTTCAAAATCCATTTGCAAAGTCTGTTTTCAAAATCCATTTGTAAAGTCTGTTTTCAAAATTCATTTAGCGTTTGCCAAACACATACGGGTAGTAAAGTACTTCCCATTGTGAAGACATGAATAGATTAAGCACATAAGAGTGCATTGACAATAAAAGCAAATGACAATAAAATTCTTCTTGTGAACACAGAACGCATAAACGCCGATATGCGGGTTAGTTGTTATGGCAATTTTAAACAATCATTTTAACGATGAAACATATTTTACAAATGAAGTTCATGAAGAAAATGGAAATATATAAAACAATATAGATTAGAATAATTATAGTATAATCATTTCAAAATCGAATAAGTAGTAAGGAAAGACATCATTAGAGAACAGTTTTAAATCAATACCCCCCTCCCTTCTGACTTCTAGGGGTCCCTTCAGAAATTTTTTTATTATAAAATGAGCAACATAAATGAGTTTTTGAAATTATATGGAACACAAACGACAACGAATTTCGACCTAAAGAAAATCGCAAATCAATTAGGAATAAAGAATTTTCATGTTCTAATGAGAGGCGAATTACAATTCCTAAAAAATAGGCCAACAGGAACCTTCAGTTCCCGGAACAAAGTTCAAACTGTAAATTTCATAACAAATCTTCATACGTCTGATGAAAAAGGTGTACATTGGTCAGCAGGACAAAGAAATATAAACTGTTCTAATTATTATTTTGACTCATACGGACTTCCACCTACAAACGAAGTCAAAAAATTACTTGGCAATGGAATTTATAATACATTTCAAATTCAAAAACCAGGAACTACATATTGCGGTCAATTATGTCTTTATGTTTTATTTAAATTACAAAAAGGAGTATCATTTCTTGATATTATGATAGAATTGAATAATAAAAATAATAATAATAATAATGATAATTAAAAATCAGTTCGTTGTAATTCATTTTGATAAAAACGACCTCTGATATCCTCATTATCTAAATCTTTAATTTCATAAGTAATCGGATAACTTTGATTTATTTTAGAAACTTCAAATATTTCTTTAGTCCAGTATCCGACGAAGCCTTTTTCAAATTTATTCTTATATTTAAATATTCTAACTCTATCTCCAATTTTAAATTTCGGCTTAAGTTTCTGCAAATTCGGATTACTCTCATTCGAATAATTATTCTCGAATATTTTTTTTCTTATCAAATCAGGGTCGTCAGAAGCATTCTTTGGAGTTTCTTCAATACCAGAATGAACTTTATTATTGTACTCTTCTACAAATCCTGGTAATATCTTCAACCATTTCTGATTTCTTTGCTCAGTAAATTTCTTGAATAATTTATTTTTTAACGTCCGATTGAATCTTTCTATCACTACAGCTTTTCCTGCGTTTTCAGTTGAATAAACAGTTTCAAATAGTGGCTGAACGTTTCTGTTATAAAATTCCGATCCTTTA
>CAJQUW010015841.1:0-101471 GCA_907163375.1 Prostheceraeus crozeri | reverse complement strand
CGTTATTATCGTGCATTGCGAAAATGTAAAATGAAAAAGTTTATTTAACAATTTTCCAGGTATGTTGATTGATTCATGTGATGTTCTACGGCCTGACAAATGATTTTGTTCTTTTGGAATTGTAGGCGATCTCGATGGATTCCAAAGGGAATTTCATGATAAATTTGGACGAAGTAACCTTGCCATTCGTGGGAATCACCAACGCCGCAGCAGACATCGAAGCGATCAGCGCGCTGTGACCGATGGAAGGCAACAATAGAGGCGGTGATGAAAAGAAAAAGTCCGTCCAAGTACTGTGACAACATCTCGAAACTGGACTAGTATTGACTCCTCAAAATTCTTTTGCTTACCTAATGGTTCGATGAGAATCAACTTTGTAGTATTTAACATTCCGATTGCAGACTGTTGTGTAGTGATCAACCTAATCGATGGAGGTGTACGTGACATTATTTTCGTGATTGATAAAAAATGTTGCTTTCGATTTTTATGAATTGAAATCCTTTTCGTTACTAAGGGTCTGACAGTTGTTGTTTGGGTGAAGAAAGGAATTTCAAGTTTCATACATAATGTTGCAACATTCTTATTTCTATTCAATCACAGTTTTCTTGCATTTAAGGTTTTTTAATGAAATATGCGTCTGTACTTCTACGTCTGATTGTTTCATCCCATTTATTTTAGTCTTTACATCATAAAGTTTATTCTTTAGGATAAAATGCTTTCACTGACTTATAAAAGGAATATAAAAGTATTCAGATTCTATTAGATGTATGTTGATATTGAAGAACAACTAAACTAAATGATTCATTGAATATCATGGAATTTTAAAGTGTATGACAATTATTATACATATGCATCGTTAAATAGTGCTTGGAATCATACATGGTTGACAATTTGCTTTATTGACGGTTACAGGAAAAAACCCTTGTACGCAACTGAATCAATTTTCAATATTTCTGTGATACTGAAAAGACACTACTTTATTGAATCTCGACCGCTAAATTGATAGATCATATTGTCACGAATATCTAAGTTTTGACTGAGAAATTTGAGTTACAATATTCTATTGTAATGTTGTTTCTACACCGGCCTACTTGTATTCTATTTAAGTTTACCCTTAAGCCTACCCGTCAATCAAGTCCCTCGCATGATTGCTTAAAAATGAGCAATTCGTAAGTCCAAATGTAAATTCTAATAAGATAGACGATTTATTTTTGGCAGGCTACATTTCCCGTCTAAGGGTGCAACAGTGATTGAAATGAATACTGTTTACACAGCTATGAGGGCTACTGGATCTTGAAGTCTCTCATTTACCGCATCAACATTGAGCTTAATTAGTCCGACCTGCATGGCAACCTGGTTGTGGCGTACGGTTCTTTCTATTGCTCGCACTTAGTTCATGTTTTCGTGGAGCAACATTTGTGTAACATGCTATCAGAACTATGGCGATTCAAACAATAAATTCAGATAGTGCAGGAATTTAATAATCCTACATCGAAAATTGCGACTATGCGGATTAAACGTCGGCAAGAAATTGAGACAGTATTTTGGTAATCTCATGGCCTGTTCTTGTAGAGTTCCATGGATAGGCTACACTTTTTTGTACGTAAAATTTTCAAGGGAGTGAGATTTTTCTCCGCTGGCCAATTGTGCAGTCGAGCAGGCCCACAATCCACACCGGTGCTTACGATAAGGCCCCTAATCGGTAATCGTATTATTTTCATTTCTCATGCATTGCGGGAGTCGACAGTGCGCCTGAGCAAGAAGATTAGGCCCTACAGGCCTAAGGATCCATCCAATGACTCGATAGCATGCCAACAACTATAGCCTATTAGACATGTAGCGAAGGCAATTTAAAAAATCAACATACCGTTCTTTGAAGCTTGTCCATGAAGAAATCAGTTCGTGCAATAAAACTTTCAGAACCAAGCTATTGATTTTGAAAATATAGGCGTAGACCATCAGATATAGAGTAGGCCTAATTGGTTGCTATTAAAAAATTAAAACAACGTAAAACCAATACAAAATTAGCAGCGTAGCCTGTATTGACGCAACGTGTTTCACTAGGTCAATATACCGTAAGCACACAAGCGCTTGAACTATCAAGGACATAGGAATTTAGTGAATGTTTGAATATTTATCTTACCTAGAATCACGATAAAAACGATCGCGTCCATTATAGCTTCACCAGGGTGCCTTTGTGAGAGCGATTT
Organism: Prostheceraeus crozeri; assembly: GCA_907163375.1. Classification (NCBI taxonomy): domain Eukaryota; kingdom Metazoa; phylum Platyhelminthes; order Polycladida; family Euryleptidae; genus Prostheceraeus; species Prostheceraeus crozeri. Next base: position 99,261 of record CAJQUW010015841.1, on the reverse strand, counting down.
TCTGACTGTATCAAATATTACTATAAGATATTAAGATATGTATTATACTTCCTGCATTTTAAGTTGTATTTCGTCCGTGGGAGCTTTATGGAAGCTATTTCGCTCGATTTCCCTGCTTGTCTTTATGCAAGCTCGCCCAGAATGGCACAAGAACACGAACAGAATAGGGTAAGGAACTTTGGAAGATGCGCTTTACTTTTCAAACCCTTTCATGTTGGTTGTTCTTTAATATTTTTTGCATAAAATGCTCAGTGCCTGTGTAACAATCACTTAATTGGACCGTATAATTTTACAGAAAATATGATAAGGAGAAATTCCAAGATACGAATTGCGACATCGTAAAAATTAGTTCTATTAAAGTGCACTAAACTGAGTTTAAAACACTACAAGGGACTACTCCTATTTTTCACATGGCCAATTTCCTCCAATATTTAAAAATTCAGAACGATTACTTCTGTTCAGCGTCGTGTATTTATTCCAAATTTACAATATAATACAGAAATGCTTCAAGTTTTGCACAGGATCACCTCATAACAACGTCCATCTCAAACCGTGACATCTGCAATTGAAGAAAACAAAATTAAAATCACATTTGAATGTCAACGCAATAAATGTTCTCTAGCTGTTAGGAAAAGAACATCATAGATTTTGATTGAATTACAACAAGAAAAATCTGCAAGAAGTCTACACTGTTTCAATAACAAAAAAAATCATACGAACTTTAATGCGCATTTATCGCAGATACAAAATATATTCACTACCTGATTTCTGAAGACGCCGTGAGCACGACATTGCTAATTCAAATTAGAAAACATGCCTTAGTTGTGCTCGTATCATTTCATTAATATTTCTGAATGTTGGGAAGCCAAGTCAAAATTATGAGCAATTATTTTCAAACTACGCTTTATTAATTTCGGTCTCTGAGGCCATAATCTGAAGTTAAAAAATCCGGATGATCGAAGCATAGGGCCTATACTATACTTGTACCAAACAATTTGCATCCAGAAAGTTTTGTATTTGCAATGCAAGCAGTTCTTTCTAAGGTTAATTGCCAGCTAAATATAGGATATTTAATCAGGCATTATTGAAAAATTTAGAGACTGTCGATGCTTTTAGTAACAGCCTACGTTGTCTGAAACGTTCATCCAAATGGTATCACAGATAGCGAAGTGCCAAGTTGCTCATGCATAATCATTGAGAAAATCAAGTATAACTCTAAATAATCATACATTTTAGGTGGAATTATAAACATAACTTTCGACTTTTAGTTTCCAGATGTTTTGGTAACACCATGGGTGAGATAGCGCCATAATAAAATTTCCGGAAAATTTTGATGTACACTAAAGTCGGTGATAAGTTGTTATAGTAGAGAAAATAATTACCTTTAAGCAAGATATGACTGTGCAAATCAAGGTGCAGTCAAGGTAGCGAACATACAAATACCGTGCATGTCATGATATTAAGACATCATCAAAGTAAGGGCACAAATAATTGATAACTGGCTGCACCTGAAGCTATCTGCTCAGATCCATCTCATTTGAAAGTGGGGTATGGCGGAAATCATGTCTTTCATCAACTCAATGACACATCATAGAAAGGTCATGAGAGTTGTACAAAAACGGAAGGAGAAGTACGAGTATTAATATGAAAAGTACAAATTTTGGTCAGAAATGAACGAAAGTAGAAGAGAAGAGACTTGCCTTGACAGTGCAACAGAGGCAGCAAGGAACATGGCTCTACTCAAAAAGAAGTTAAAGATCTCATGGAACGATTGGTGCGGTGGAACATGGGCTATTGGCAGTGGACCTATGATGCATTTCCAACCCATAATTTGACACGTTGGGGAATTCGGAAGAACATTCTGTTGTGTGGTATGTGTGCCAAACTTCGCCATAACCTCTCCAGTTGTCATGTGGCACTGAAGAGGGGATGGTCTACGCATCGGCATGGTTTGGTCCTGCAAGCGATTGTGGCAGGCGTCTCAGATGCAGCGATGTCCTCCAGCTATGTAGCGGGAATTGACTGTCTTGAGCAGTCAAACAAAGAAACGAAGGTCTTCTCGTTCCTCGTGTGTCTCCGCTCGATATATTCCACGGAGGAGAAAGGTTCGAGATGATAGACAGCTGCCAGATGAATCATACGTATCTCACCAACGGCATGATCTGGTGCTGATCGACGCGGCAGGGAAGAGAGTGATTATGAATGAATTAACCGTTCCCTGTGAAGAGAACTTTGAGGATACCCATGAGAGGAAAGATACCAATTATGAAGTACTTGCCGAAGGGATTCACAAGCGAGGGTGGAAGGGTGAGCTCATGGGATGTCGCGGCTTCGCTACTCTATCCGGGAGGAAATTCATTATCAAAGTAGATGTTGAAAGTGTGAAGATCACCATCAAGAAGTTGAGTGCAAAGGCGAAAGAAGGCAGCAGCCATGTGCTAAGGACCTGGGCGCAACGAGCTGATGCAGACCCACTATCTTTAGGGATACTAAGCTCATTGAGTCGAAATCTCGATGATGGATGGCCCTCAGCTGATGACTCGGGTCTTTTTTGGTGCAGCTTTTGCTGTTTCACATAACAATGGCACAAGTTACATAATATTTAATCATAATTTTTATCATCCCAAGTTGAAGCCCATTATCAATTTATGTAATCAGACCTACGTAATTTTATTAACATACCGACACTTGCATGATCAACATTCTATCTGAGCGCAAAAGATGTTATTTATTTCATTCCCCATCAATTATTAACTGATATATAAATATTAATTCCGAAGTATGATAGCACACATGTAACAATGCATTTGAAGCGTTGAAAAGATGTAGAAATTTTTATTTAATTGGTAAGGAAACAACTGTCATTTTCCGTCTACCTTCACTGAAAAATAATCTTTTCATCAAGCATTAACATATCTTGTGCTCCTGATTTATGGAATACACCTACCCCATACCTATATCTCATTTTCGCATTTTTGGACGAATTTCAGGATGGATCAGGGTGAATACGCTTTTGAAAAAAAATCCTTGAATTTTCTCTGAACATTTTTGCAAACTGAATTTGACCTAAAACGTGATATAGTACCCAAAAAAGGATGACATCAGTTGATATCAATTGTAGTTAATCCATTAACTGCATAATTTATTGTCTGATAACTGAATGAAGATAGCTGTCAATTGTAATTATAACAATTTTAAATTAAACCAAGTACGTCATATCATGATCATCATATTTCCTCATCTCTATCAAATCATTAGTAAAACATTTGAAAGACAAAGTTAACGCTTAGAAGGAGTAATAAACGATGTCGGCACTGATAAGAAATAAAAAAACATATTGAATCTATATTCACAAAAACAAAAAAAACAAGAACCTATTTGGTTTTCAATCTACTAGCAATCAAAAAAAGAGATAACAAATAACTATATCTAACAATGAATATCTAACAATGAGAAGATAATAACAGCAGTTAGCATATACGAATAGAGGTGACTTAGGACAGTTTAGAAATAGTTGCTTTAATTTGTTCATTTTTGTCTTCTGTGTCACTTATCAAATGACATCAAATATAGTCTTAGTACATGCACATATTAACTTGGACATTAAGTAGTTGTTAGTAGATTAGGACATTGACTTTACTACTCACTACTAATTATTAACTCATTATAATAATTATAATAATAATTATTACTACTCATTACTAATTATATATTGACTCACTACTAATCACAGTAATTTTTCAAATTCACTGAATTTTCCCTGAAGCGTATACACGCTGCCAATATAAGCATATCTCATACAAATTCCGGGAAAATCCCCCCCTCCTCGGTAGCACCCAAATATCTCAACTTTGGAGTGCATTGCACAACTGATTAAGAAATTAAACCATTTTTATTCACTGTAGCGCTTTAAGACGAACGCCTCGGCCGAGTTGCATTTATCCCCATTTCACGTTGAGTGTTTAGCAACAACACGACTTAAATTTGAAACCATTGCTATTGTACACAGAGAGAACACTCAACCATAAAACTACAGCGCCGATGAAAATGATTTTCAGAAGTCTACATGATGGATTGCAGCTAATTTTCTTATATTGCCTGCTTGATTCCACCATCTCTTCACTGACTCAACAACTGAATAAATTGACGGATTGAGGAAACTTTCTCATTTAGAATTGCCTCTATCTATCAAACTGTCAGTTCTTATCGCGTATAAACAATATGACGGCAACATTAATCTATGGAATCTATCGACAAGTAAATAAATACCGGTATATCACTGTCATCTCGAACGGTGAATTATGGAAAATGAAGCGATCCAAAATATTTTATTATAAATCTTTCATAGTAATTATTATCTAGATTGGCAACGAAAGTGTGCGAGTCTTCATGAAGCTTTGAAGCTTTAGCGTTAAACCACCATTGAGGTTTCGAAAGAGTGCTACACAGTTTCGGCATGAATGCAGAGATTCTTAATAATTTGGCTGTGTTTCAAACAACGGTATGACATCTTCAGTGATGCCCTTCCTGCCGACTTCCAATGACAATCTAGGGACTCTAGGATCACAGGGCCAAGCACTAACCCACTGTGCAACATAGACCACAAGATGAGATTTCATTACATAAAAATGACATTGAGGGATAGGAGCTAGGCCGATGCCAGCTGGAGATCCTAACTTTATCCTCTACTTTTTAGAATAATTTCTAATAAGTAAGTAGAGTGTGGGCGCAATGTGCATTACACACGCGTTATTGTTGAGGATGCTGGTTATGATAATATTACACCCACAACAATTATATCTATCTTTGCTTGGTGATATGCCGCTAACTTCGTGAATAGAGTCAAATTATTAATAATACATGTATGTACATACTTCTTCAGACTGAGAATCATACAAATGTTGCTTGTGTTGACATCAGAAGTTCGCACGATCAAGAGAATTAAGGAAAATTTATTCAGTGATTTAGACGTGTATGTCGGTCTTTTGGAACGATTGCACTTTCAGTAAAAAAATCGTATATCAGAATTTCTGTGAGTTGACAAATTAGAAATAAGTAACGCAAGATAGAGAGAATAATGTAATTAATATGCAATGACTAATTTATGAGTATCAAATATATTGACCTAAGCAGCCTTGAGCTATCAACACATTTCACGTCAGGTAAATTGCATAGGAGAAAATCGCCTGTCCGAGAAATGGCTAAGTATTTGCATCTGTTTTCAGACTGCGAGGGACTTCACAAACAGGTTGATCATCGGAATTCAGTGATGTATGCACATATTGAGAAGCCATCTGCACACTTAGCAACGTGGAATGAGAAGTTTGGAGAGCGAAAAGAACGTGTCACAAAGGAAAACAGATATGGAGAGAGGACGGAACCCTGAGGAATGCCAGAAGTTACATTTGAAAAATTTGCTGATCACATCCGATGCGCATAAATTGAGTTCTGACTGAAAGAATATTTCATATCCTTTCGATTATTGAAGCTGGAATGGAGCATTCAGTTAGTCGATTGATTATGGCTTCGAACTTGAAATTGTCGAACGCTCTTGTAAAATCATAGGCAACTATTTGCACCGAGGAATTTCCGAAACTTTTAGCTAGGAAATAAGTGAGATAAGTGCACTGCTTGCTGTCAAATGCTGGCGAATTACTTTATACCGCAGCGTCGAATAAGATTTTGCTTGCCTGAATTCATACCTTTATCCTGAAAGGCACTTTCATAGAATCCTTCTTCCTTGTCTGCAAACATCCGACAATTCTAGCAGAGCTGGGTGATTCTCTAATATTTTCACTTGTCTGCGTGCAGTGAGTCACCTTCATTCCATATGAGAAATCGTCATTCGGAACTTCAACATCTGTGGGAAACTGGTCATCGATTTCGTATTATCCTGATTTACCATCGCCTCGAACACTTTTCTGACCATCGCGATCTTCGAGGGGTCGTTTTGTTCCAGACACTTCAGACCCAACTTCTGATGAAGGGTGGGACAATAGGTCAGTTGGGACTAGGGCCGCGCTTCGGTGCGGAAGTGCATGAGGTCCAGGGTTCGAGTCTGTCCGCCTCGGGAGGCTACTAACCCTCAACCCCAAAATGGGGCTATGTAAAAAAGAGGAATGAGTAAAAAAAGGTGGCCGCCAGCGAGCATCTTCATCTTCAAACTCTCATCTAGACAAGGCATTCCATTTTCGCTCACAAAAGGAAGAATTCACGAGATTCTCAGCGGACTATTGCAAAGCACCGCACTTAATGGAGAAGGTCAGAAGATACCCGGCCCGCTACTCCGCTACTGCAAAATGCAGTTCCGTCAAGTAACGGAGCGACGGACGGTCCCCAACACTGACAATGGTCAGCAAATAATTTCAATTGATTGAGATAATTAATGCTCTAAGAAATTGAATGAAAAGATGTTGAATATGAAGAATAAGAAAAAAATCAAATTAAAAAATTGTAATAAAAAAATAATAAATTAGTAAAGAAAATAAAGTTGCAAAATTGTTGAATTTGTAAAATTTTCGATTTTCAAAAAGTACTTTTAAATGAAGAAAATTCCCAGCATGAAGGAAATTAGAGGGGTAAATCAGGGTAAGATGGGGTTAAGCAAGGCAAATCGTCAAGTTCAGTATTGATAACATTTCAACATTAAGATAAATATTCTTCAATCTCACATCGAAAGTTTGTCAAACTGCACTGCACTTGTACTGTGTTGTGTGGAACGACATTCCGAATTTGGAAAGACGGAAACTGGCGAACGCTGATCATCCGTGGGATCATGTACGGATCAGAAATGTGAATGGTCAAGTAAGAGGATATCCTCCGGGTCATTGCTGGGAGACAATTTCCTATCTGATGACTAATGTCTTTCCGATATGTACTCTATTAATCTAAATCGATGGTAGCGAGGCATAATGCGATCACCTCTTTCGTGCGATTTAATAACTTGTTCTCTGATCAGAGATTGAGTCATCAGCTTAGTCTTAGGACAGTAGAATATATCAATATTCATGAATGTGTCTGCAATCAGACTTACACTGATTTGAATAAAGAATCTCAAAGTCGCAGAGCTATCTTATACTTAAAGACAAGATGTGATAAATTCTGCTGCATTGACTAAATAAAATAGAAACTAATTATCAAGTTGGATTGCAGGCGATGATCACTTATTGCAGAGTGTCAACGCTTCAACTGTTGTGAGCAACACATGTCGTGACGTGAATCCTAAATAGATCACATCTCACAATTGGAAACTAGCAGGGCTAGGACCGGTTAATTTTTTTGTAACCGGTTAACCGATTATATTTTTAACCGGTTAAAATCGGTTAATCGGTTAAAATCGGTTAGAGGAGGATTCCCGGTATTTATTTAGTTGTTAAGGTATATCAAAAACTACGGACCTTGCCACTTTGGTTTTGACCTAATTCCCATTTGCAGTGCTGTGATTTCATTGCATGAATACAGAACTTCACGTTTAGATGATAGTTCAATTGATAATATTGTGGTTGCTGCCTACGACTATTCAAAAGTCTTCGATACTCTGAAGTTTAACCATATCATTAACAGTCTGGCTGATTTGGATAATCCACTGGATACGTCAACTGGATCATCGATAACATCAGGTATCGCTTGCATCATTTTTATTACTCGGAATCCTGCTTAATAAACCTATCTATCCTATTGCTTGATAAGTAAGCAATAGAAACCTGGCCCTACAAAGTGAGTTAGTTTTTATTGGCATATATAGCCTATGCTTATTATTGCTAATTTATCCTATTCACCACTTTTTAGGTTAAAACTACAAATGGTGTAAGACTTTTCCGCAGTTAAATAGGTCACTCTATGCATAGGCCCACTATAAGTATTAAATGGACTGATGTTACTTAGATTACATCAAATTGAAAATATAAATGTCAACATAATCTTATTGTACATCAACCTAATAAAATTGTTGAAATATACTGACCATGTGTACGTAGCAGCACGACTAAAGAATTGCGAATTGTAATGAATGAGTTTGAATGGATTGTGGATGAGGATGAATGAGCAACCACTACTCCATGAAACCAGTGTAAAATCTTTAGTTCAATCGGATTTCATCATACACGTAGTGTAGTACACGTTAAATCTAATGAAACGTCGTAACCGATTTTAACCGGTTAAGAGAAAGTGTAACCGGTTAAGAGAGAGTGTAACCGGTTAACCGATCCTAGCCCTGGAAACTAGTGATATGCTAAGTTTCTTCTGTTCACAAGGAGGGGCTTTTGTGCTGGGTTTACAACCATCGATGAGATCATGCGACTGGTGAATATCGGTTTGATGAGAAGACCAATTTGCATGTTGATGTTACGAAGTTGTCGTCGCACAAAAATAGTAGAACGCTCATCCTTGTACGGTAAAATTAGTGCAGAATATGGGTTTTCTCAGGCTTATTTTCATCAGCAATGAGTAAAATCCAATAGACATGATGAGCGAAACGTTGGGAAAAGTTTCTATTCTCTTTCTTTTTCTAAAAGTTCTTTAACTATTTCAGTGCCATTGGGTTATAAATATCTCAATTATTTTCCTCATTCACAAGAAAATCAAAAATCATTCCGTCGGCTCATGTAAATTTAATAACATTTCCTAATGCGATCAAATTTAATAGTGAACTCTTAGTAGCAGGGAATTCATCTGATTATCTGATTTCCCACAAAAATCGCTGGAGGTTAAAATATTACCGTATATACTCGCATATAAGCCGAGTTTAGAAGTATAAAATACAATGCTGAAATCAGGGGGTCGGCTTATATGCGTATAAAACAAAATGAACACAAGGACAGATACTAATGCCAATTTTCCAGCTACACGTTTTCATCGCTATCTGCCTTTTTATTTGGTTGTGTGTCACCAGTGGCGAGCCGTAACCAAGCTAGAGGTAATGATGAAGCCGACGTCATTGGTACACGGTTTGGTTTCTTAGAAATAAAAAAATTTCTTCTATTTCTTTTAGTATGTAACATAAAAGTAAGCATTTATCATCTTTACAGTAACAAATTTCTATGAACCAAAAATATAGTGTAAAATTAGATAAGTTGAGTACCGGCTTATATGCGGGTTTTTGCAAAAACTGGTAATTCTAAAGCAATTTTAGATGGTCGGCTTATATGCGAGATCGGCTTATATGCGAGTATATACGGTATTACAATGTCCCATTTCTTCACGAAACGTTTTGCGTTTTTCCATGAGTTGAGCTTATTTCAAATCAGAAGTGTTCTCAGCGTGCTATGCTTTATTTCCTGAATTTTCGTCCGCCAGAACGATGGACATCATCAGAGGTAAACAATTTCGATATGCTATCTACATTTAAGAGAATCGAATGAAGACAATTCAGCGTTAATTAGAAAGTTAGATAAGAACAATAAAATCATCGTTCACTGCTGAAGCAGACCTCGATAGCAGGAAGGAATCGGCTCTGTTTTATAGATACAGTCATTGTTTCCGATGTGCACTGATTCTAAAAATAGACGCTCTCTGTACCGCCTTTGTTGATAAAGAATCTCCGGATTTCCTCAATCAATACAATGACCTTGATCGATTGCGTGTTCAGCAATGGCAGATTTCTCAGGCTGACAAAGATTGTACGCGGAGCGGTGTTGTTTCACGCGAGTAGAAAGTGCATTTCCCGTTTGACCCACATAACATTTTTCGCAGTCCTTACAGTTCAGTCTGTAGACCACACCTCTGCGCTTGTCTTTAGGGGGTCGATCTTTCATAATGGGCAAGATATCTGAGAGTCTGGTAGCTGGACGGTAATGAACGTTGACATTGCAGCCTCTCGAGGTCTGCTTCAGCAGTGAACGATGATTTTATTGTTCTTATCTAACTTTCTAATTAACGCTGAATTGTCTTCATTCGATTCTCTTAAATGTAGATAGCATATCGAAATTGTTTACCTCTGATGATGTCCATCGTTCTGGCGGACGAAAATTCAGGAAATAAAGCATAGCACGCTGAGAACACTTCTGATTTGAAATGAACTGCCCAGCGTACAGTCCTCTCATTTATAAAAGAGTTGAGCTTAATGAAGTTCTTCACCTACTCATATTCCAATAGTTAAAGGAAGATTTTCGTCCATTCCACCACGTTTCAGCACAAAATTTCACTCAAGCCGTTTCAAATCGTTCGCTTCAACTTCTTGTAGTCAAATAAGTATGCTTTCAAGTTAAACAAATGGAACTAGGCCCACAGGCGCATACAATCAGGGGTGGTAGCTCTGATTTTCAAATTTCTCACGCATTCGCGCAATTTCGCGCAATGTTAGGAAAACTTTTTCATAACTTTTCCGACAATATTATAGTAAGAGTGGTCTCCGTGGCACAGTGGTTAAGTGCTTGGACTAGCGATCTTTTGGTCCAGAGGTCAAGACCTGAAAGTGTCATTTTAAGTCATAAGGAAGGGCTAAAAGATCGCAATGCTCCGAGAAGCATGACCATCACAGAATCAAATATTTTGTTTATCTGCTTCGGTTTGCTAGAAGTGTGATTAATACGAAATCGCCGGCACATCGAAGAACCTATTAAGTGGGCAAAATTCCTAATACCTAACAGAGACAGGAAAAAAAGTCGTGCGTCGCTTGCGGATTAATGCAAGTTAAAGCAAAGTGCTTCGATTGCCACAATTCCTTCAGATTCGAAGAATTCAGATCATTGTGCACAAGTTTTCTCCATAATGTTAGCCCTTCCGATCATTATTTAAAAAAGTAGCGAGCGTACGAAAATCAGTTCACTTGATGTTTTCACCATCGTCTTCTCACCATTCCTTACTGCATAGTGCATACACTGAATCGAATGTTAGCCAAGACAGCGATGTGTGTTTTGGTGTGTGCGAAGTTGTATGTGTCCTCTGCTGACTGCCTCTTCTTACTGGCTCATCTGTCCCTCTGCTGACAGCACATTGTCATCATTTCGATAAGGAGCAAGATTGTCTAATTCTGTGATGTGACCATTTCGATATTGAGGATACATACAATTTTCCATTCTTAGGAAAATACAATTCTTCCTTCTTGGAATCTTTGGCCTGTGATGACTGCAGTTGCTTATGGGAGTACTATGTTATGGTGGGGACACTGACAAATAAAACACCGGGTAAAAAATGCCGGCAACACGTCTATTCTTCATCCTTAATCTGTCTATAACTCTTAACTGGAAATAACGGGAAACAGAAGATGGCGTGTCATCTTCTACGAGTTGAAACAACTCAATGGCTTCAACTTCAATGGCAAGAGAAGATGGAGTAAGTCCAAACAGCAGCAAAAAGCTGACTAAATAACTAAAAATGATTGATTGATTTTTCTTATATTAGTTATATTAGTAACTTTAAGAATTATAATGTTGCATTTTATTATCTTTTATTTGCGGAGAGAAGAAGAGACTATTACAGAGGACTTCTGTTGAAAAATAATCAACTGATTAATTATTCTTTCAGTTTTAAATTGTAAAAGCTTCATTTCATCACATGAACATTGTTTTCAATACTGCACATTGCATGTGCATATCGGAAAGAATTACTGAATCAGACATTTGAATATTTTTTACTGCTTGCATACGGACGACCTGCGTTTGTCCACTTATAGAGGCTTCACTGAATGAACACTGCACAAGTCGAACATTAAAATTCGCCATCAGAGAAAGTTTCATCTTCACAGAAAGTCTTGAAGGTGATGCGGAAATATGCAAGGTGTTAGACATCGAAGTTCATCTCGATTTCACTATTTGATGACAGACGGCAGAATGGTGGGACTTCAATTAGCCGATGAATCAAAATGTCTGTGACAGAGAAACGATGATAGACTGGTAGAAGGTAAACAACCAGATGAAAGTTCGTTTATATAATTGAACAAATAGTTTTAACGTGATGGTCAATTGATGACATTTTTGTCAGATAAAGATCGATGTGAGATAGTGTCACAACCTGGCAATCATTTACTTCGTCATCCCCAAGGATGCGCTTTCCAGCCTATTTTAATGAAAGCATGCCAGGGTGTGCAAATAAGGGAATATCGAAAGTCAAATGATCACACGTTGAGGAGTTATATCATAGCTGCTAATTACGTCTCAAGAAAGATTAGGAAAGTCATTTAAGGACGGCTTGTATGTGTTAAATTCAACAAAAAAACATTTTCGTCAAAAATCCTCTCACCCGTGTGCAATTATATGAGTTCAGAATATTCTTATGAGTTCAAAACATGCTCGGTTGACTTTTGGGATCAACTCCCTGCTTCAATTCAATATTAATAACTTCTAGGTGAGTGTGAACTACTGTGCATTCTGATGGGAAGAAAATTGAAGTAGTAAAGACACTTTCTTTCATTTTATATGACGGCTTGTTTTACACATTTTTGATGGTGCACCTCAGGGTGTGCAAGACGTTTCTGCGTAAACTAAATGGAACTGAAGCTAAGTTGTTGAACATTGTTGAAGGCCCTAAACACCCATGGAACCATACATAGGCCGTACACAGACATGACTTTGAACAAGACAAAGCAGGCTGCCTGAAAATATTCGAACAATCAGTTATTAAGTATTGTTGTTATGTGCACCCTTACAGCCATACAATCAATGCTTGATTATACTCTCCACAGGAGTAAGTTCATCAATTAAGCTATAACAAACATCAAAATCAGTATATATGAACCTCTAACGTCACTGCTCACTTACACTAGGGGCTTGACCGGCTGAGACTCTTCTGGAGCGCAGTAGTACTTTTAACCCTTCCTGCCGACTTCCAATGACACTTTCGGCACTCGACCTCTGCACCAAAGGATAGCGAAGCCAAGCGCTTAACCACTGTGGCACGGATGGCAGAACAACTATTCTATACATGTAAATTTAATTTAATGATGCTTGATTCTACTTTTTGGGAAAATCAATGCGTCCAATAAGCAAAAGTAGAAAGAAATCTAGTACAATCACTGTTTCTAAGGAACCCTAGAAGAAAAATTCTTCCTTTCTGATACCACATCCCTTAATCCCATTTTCATCGCATCCAATAAAATGTGGGTCAATTCATTGAAATTACTTCGATCTTCTGCTGCAGGAAAAAACTGATCTATTCGAATGACTATTAGGTGCTACTTTCAGTAAATGATTCAGCGAATAATCGTGCATTGTGAACAAGCTATAACGGTGTCTCAGCAATCACTCAACAGCTAAGAAAGAACAGAAGAGAAAGTGAAATAGTGACTCACTTGTATAGGACGGCTTTTGCTGGAATCCACTCTTCTTTTTCTTTTTCTTCTTCGTTTGCGGGGAGGCTTTTTTGTTTGAAGGAGACTTTTCACTGACTTGTGGTTTAGGTGAAGGTTCTTCCACTTTCTTTGCTTCACCGGCGACTTTCTTCATTTTGGCAACGAAAAATCCGTCCATATTGTGCTCGTGAGGATAATACCGACGGGTTCTTTCCATCGACGGGTGGAAGTGTTTGTCTTTAAACCTGAAGCAACGGAAAAGTACTATTGAATTTGTAAATTCGTCATAGACAGCCAACATTTTTATATTTGAATTTTGTGATTAACTGAAAAATGAAGCAACTAGTGAACTTTTAATAATTAGTAGTATTTAACCGTTTCTAGGTGAAGATGCCTTGGTTTGACATTGTAGGCATGTTGTGGGAAGAACCACGCAAGATTTTATCATCTTTCTTTACATGATATTTTCGATCTATACTCGTCAGACAAGTGAATCATAGCTTAAGTAAACAAACAATTTTATAATAATATAATAATAATAATAAAACAAAATGGAGGAGCGAATGCAATTTTTATCCGAGTTCGAGTCCGGCAAAAAGAATGGTTACTGATGAGTCCGATTCAATATGACCAGGGATAGTGATTTTATGCTTCTGAGACAATTTATGCCTACATTTTTATGCTTTTATGTTAAAAAAATCCCCTTTTGTGCTCAAAATCATGCTCGGATTATGTCGAAATCATACGTAGCTGACGTAAAATGTATACATGTATTATATTAAATGTGTCATTGTCATATTGCGATTTCATAGTAATTTGAGCAAATTGCCATGTGATATGACTATGCCTCTATGAGTCTCAAAGGCAATTTGAACTACCGCTGGGAAATATGTAGTTTAATTAGAAATCGCATTTAGAATCTTAAATTATCTATCTCCTGAGTACAAAATGAATCAGGTTTTAATAATAAATCAATCTTAATTGCACATGTTATGTTTGTCAAAAACATGAACGATTATACTTAATTAGATTATTAAAATGTTTAATTATGTCTGAAAAGATAAAAAATATGCTTTTTATGCCTAAAAAGAAGAAATATGCTTTTTGTGTTTTTTTATGCTTTAGCATAAAATCACCATCCCTGAAAATGACTGACATGTGGAAGGAGGACACATATTTTGTAAGTTTATTTCAAAATGTCGAATTCACCAATTGATATGTAAAAACAATATTATTTCAATTAAGCTTGTTTTCATGTATTCATGAACAAGTGCGATAATTTAGCCAAGTTGAAGTTCAAACGCAATGTGATAGATCTGGCGAGTATCGAGTCCGGTTTCTCAGCCATGACTATGGAAAATCACATCCTTTAATCCGATATTTTTGAATTGCTTTTCAGATCAAATCCCGTTCCTGAAACCCTAACTTCTCATGCACCATGTGCCAAACGACGGCGAGAGACGATATACACTGTGATTCTTCTCATCAAATCCGATTAGGTCTCTCCTTCTGATCAATTTTGTCAAGATGATGATAGGTTGAGTTATTCAACATGCTCAATCAATGGCGAAGTCGTTTTTTGCTTGTGATGCTACTCTTATTTTGACTCTGCGAGCATGTAGACAACATTGATCAAAAATCAGAGCCGATCGCATTGATGAACAATTTAATGCTGTATTCATATACTCAAAGTTGCATGGAAGTGATCATCGAGAGGTTCAGGAAGATTATCATGAATATAATTGGATATCAATACATGTAAGAATTTGATTATGGAGTGAATTTTTTTTCACAGAATTTTCACCCCTAGCACAGCTATGAGCCATGAACGAAGCTAGGGGTCATTCAATGAAAAGTAACAAATTGTATTATTTTAGATAAACAAAAGGAAAAAACAGATCTTCTAATCTGATCAAGCTGTCCCCATCAGAACCCTGTTCGCAGGTTTCTTGAAAGTATCAAGATTGTATTGGTCAGGGAAAGTGGTCTGGGGAAGCTGATTCCAAAGCTGTGCAGTGCGAATGTTGCATCAGCAGCATGTGACTTAAGGAATTTGAGCGCTTTCATGGTCGTTGCCAATCACAAGAAGCAACTATCAATCATTTAACACGTATATTGAACGTGTCATTATTCTTCATTTTGCATCTCATCTGTGTTTGATATTGAAAGCAGCATATTTTATAAAACTGGAACAAGACATGTTAATTTCAATACAAGAATCATTCAATGAAGTCTGAAAATAACAGCAATTGACTAGTTATGATTATTTGATGGGAATTAAACACGCCACATTGCTAGAGGCTACTGTTAAATCAACTATTTCGGAATGACATGTTCAGGGAGGTCATACAAGGTCACACAAGCAAATATGAGGTAAATGGATGACATATTTGAGAGATGGCGAGAACATACTCGCACTTTTGACTCCAGAAAGCTTTAGTTCATTTTCCTAAACGCTGAATAGTTATTGATTACCATCCTTCTACTGATCAAAGAGATAGCTAATGACAAATGTGCGACTATTCTAAGCCTAAATCTGATCAAATATCATGTGAATCATGTCAGATCTTACTCACCTGGTAAAACCTTTCATGCCAAATAATTCCGTCTCTTGAAGCTTCACGTTCTTCTTCTTTAGCGCATAATCGACTACTCCTTCATTTTCCTCGACCTGAAATAATAATTCAGCATTCACAGCAATTGCATATTTTACACACAAAACAGGCCATTTAGCTGCAATTATCGCAACGTTTATTTCACACATTAAATGCTATTAATTATCACAAACATTATAAAAGCAATCACTTGACACGAATTAACACTAGCAATGAATGGTGTGACATCCTGTTTAGTACAGTGATTCTCCGAATTGTAGAACGCGAGCGGCTTCTATTAAAATCTGCCAGTCTATGATTCTCGTTTGTGGCTGTTATTAGAATGACCCAGATCCGACCCATAACAATTCTAATGCTTGCGCATGCGGCATTTTCGATATGTTGATATTGACGACGCAATATTCAGTCTATTGCTAACTCATTAGCGTAGCACAGAAAATCGAATAGATCTAAAAATATGTACAGTCATAGAGTCGAATCGCATTATATAAAAGCGTTTTCAAGCGAATGGGTTCTGACATCAACAAATTGATAATATTTCTGACACAAAAATTGATGCTTTATAATACAATTTGGGCTTTCTGTGTAAATGGCTACTTACCTTTTTATCTAAAAAGTCTAACTGATCATATCTTGCTTTGCAATAGCACTTATGATGACATTTAAATCTGACTGATAATTTGTTTTTGGTCATACCGTATAGGTACGTGCATGGAGGCGCACTTATAATGAAGATATTGCTTAAAATGTAGTAACCTTCCACTATACTTGCACCCCTCCTCCCATTGCGCACAGGATGACATGCATATAAGTAAGAGCTCGAGTCCTTGAAGAACACATCTCTCACCAAATGTCAGTCCTATTAACCATGAGATGAAGTCAAGCAGTCATTCTGATTAAATTTGTGAAATAATGGTTGTTTTTTATATCGAGGACGTTGATCGTTGATAGGGATCACTCCACACACATCTGCAGGAGTCCCAAGTACTGTCTACCTACCCGCTATAACCCGAATTTCAAAATACCGACCGATCTGTAGGATGCTCACACTCTCAATTATGAAAGTCGTTCATGTGACTCGACTGTGGGTTTTGCGTGACTTCTAGGCATAGACAGTGCTTCTTTCTAGATGTTTTGACAGCAAACGACGTCAAAACCAATGCTGTTACAACAACGAATGGCTGCATGAATACTATTCAACAGCAATAAAAGACGAGATATTGGAATAGTAATTTCAGAGAAACTTTAAAAGACAGGAGAGTTCAAGCGCTTAACGAAGTCCGCAACATAATGTATCAGATATCTAAATTTCCAATTCGTATGCTCCCTTCCAGGCAAGATTCTTTGAATATAAATTGCTCCGTATTGTAGGATCAAAGGTTTCAATTGATCAAATGCAGATAAACTCTTTCCAGATCATAAAACAACTCGTTCCGGACCTAATAACAAGGATTTACTAAATAGGTGTGAATCATGGTTTCGGATACCACAAATAATGTCATGATATAATCTGATATTAGGCCGATACTAATGACATGTAACTGCATTAATTAAATTCGTGTGATTAAATCCATCCGTATGTCTTTCCTTTATAATTTAATGTCCTCTCCTTCAAGTGTCCTATTGTTCCTTTATTTCATTAATTTGAACATTTTAGTGAAAAAAATGAAATACGTGCAGTGATTTCTAAAGATTCACTTTCCTTGGAGCAATCGTTACAGACACTATTTCAATTGTCCGGTTTGCGTAATATCAATAAAGATGAAGCCTAAAATAGCATAGATGAAGAAAATCCAAATTGAAGAAGCTGAAATGGGTTGATTTCCACGCATCATTGAGCGTGGTGCACTCACCATAATAGAGCAAGTAGAATAGACGATATAACCTCCAACTTTGCAGGCATCTATGGCAGCGCTTAACAATTGTTTCTGAAGTTGAGCGCAGCGCAGAATGTCATCATCCAATTTGTTAGTTTTCACGGAAGGATCACGTGCTATGACTCCGGTTCCAGAACACGGTGCATCGACCAAGATGCGGTCGAAATCATGAATCATTGTTGGCAATTCACGACCGTCTTCGCACGAAATTGCGACGTTGGTGACTCCCATGCGATGACAATTACCAATTATTGCTGAGGCTCTGTCCCTATTAACCTCATTGGCAATCAGAACACCTGGAAATCAACAGAGGCATGCATAAGAATTATGAATGGTCGTGTAGTCGCAGCCTTTCAAAAATTTTAAAAATTAAAAATTTTACGAAAAGTAAGAATTACTTCACTGACGCATCAAAGTGATAATGGCAAGGCGACATTTACTGATGAGGTAAAGCAGATGATTGATGACATCAGCTATCTATGACAGATAAGAAACAGATAAATTTGAATGACAATTCCCTAATTTTCAAAACAACTGTTGACAGTTGGTTGTCATCATATAATACGTGTAGACTTTGCATGGTGACACCAATCACCAGACTCATCAACCTCGTAATCAGTCAGAAAACAAATTCCGACGATTGGAATCTTTCCGTCATCGTGAACACAGGTAGAGGAGATGCACTTCACTGCAACAATTACAGGGGCCTGAAGATACTAGGCCAAGCTGTAAAATTTACTGAAAATGTCTTAGCAGATGTTATCCGTGAATCTGTTCGTATTGATGAAATGTAATTAGGCTCCATGAAAAGTAAAAAGGTACTACCGATGCCATATTCATCCTCAGGCAGCTACAGGAGAGGCACTTCAGCAAGACGATTTATGCGCCACTTTGCTGACCTCGAAAAGGCCCTCGACTGCGTGTCTGAGTGCTCTGTGGTGACCCTTGATGATGCTCGGAATCGATTAATGGATTGCTTCCACCGGTCGATGCATGCATCAGCATTCAAAGTCTGTGGTGAGTTGTGACAACGCAGCTGGTGAACATTTCACGGTCAATGTTGGTCTTCATCAAGGCTCGGCACTAAGTCCTCTCCCCTTTGTCATCGTTTTTTCGCACGATTACTGTCGAGGATGGCCTCTACAGATTCTCCACGCAGATGACCTGGTAATAATAGCGTCGAACTCAGAGGATTTAACAATCTGTTTCCTATGCTAGAAGGCAGAACAGGAGAAAAGTGTGACAACAAACATTGACAAGACCAAGGTTCTTATCAGCCGGTGTGGCTAATAGGCAGTTTGAGATGAACGGAAGTTTCTTTGTGGTGTTGGCAGGAAGGGCGTGGGAAGGAACTCTATCAGTTACTCAACTTAGCAAGAGTGGCTTCACTACATGCGCACCTTTTTCTCATCGTTGATCCTAATTTGTTATTACCAGCATGCAAAGGAGAACTCCCTTTATCAAAGCCACAGGTCGCTCACATAGCAATGGGCAACGAATCGCATGAGGTTCTAGAGGACTTAGATATTTGCGTGAAGTGCTTGGGTGATGGGGAGGCTGTGATGCGGCTGTGGTGTGCTGTTGTGAGGTGATTGGAAGAATTACAAGGATCTGCTGCCAGTCTTGTCGCATACAGGCATTTCCCTCATACACAGTGGCCGTGTTTACAAGGCATGTATAAGAGGCGCACTGTTGCAAGCTTCAGGGACATGACCCATGAAAGCAGAATGTCTCACACGGCTCAACAAGAACGAAAATTCAATGATATAATGGATACGTGCGGTGAAACTTCGCGACTGACGCTCGATATGTGATCTTGAATAAATTGGACACCGAGTCGTTAATCATTTAAGGGAGCTTGGCCATCTTCAAAGAATCCCGAACTGCAAGAGGCCGAGGAGAGTGATTGATCGCGAGACATCGCTTCTTAACATCAAAGGCGGTCAGAAAAAGAAGCGAATACACTATGTCAGGAAAGACAATGCAGGACAAGCTCCTGCATCCTAACCCTCAACTTGTGCAAGACCGGAAGGCGGATGGAAGACGCACACATGCAAACGGGAATCGACGTAGTCCGAATGTTGCACCTTCAGACTTGGGGTCCAACCGACAATAAACGAGGAGTAAGTGAGAAGAATCGTATAGTAGAGAGCAATTACACTCTTATTCTAGTTCGTGTTGAAGATTGCAAAGATTATGGGAGTTGACACCACTGAGACATGAAATGAAATGCTTCATTCGTACACGCTAAATCATCAAAATATGCCGCTATTAATCGATGGCTGATGGAAATGCATCCTTGAATAATCACATATGAAAGGAAACCATTTTGACATTGAAACCAACAACCAGCAACCATTGAGATTAACAAAATGGCTTTCATTTTATTGACTGATTGATTTATGGAAAATGCTCACCAGTATTTCGCATCAGCTGTGCGATATACGTCGTTTTACCACCAGGCGCAGCACACAGATCAAGAATACGCTCTTCAGGTTTCGGGGCCAGTGCTATCACAGGGATGAGTGAACTCGCACCTTGCAATGTGTAATGTCCAGCCAGATACTCTGGAGTCGCGCCGATTGGCACTTGAGATCCGTAAATAACCAAACCAACTTTACTCCATTCACCAAGCGGATCCAAATTCACTCCTCGATTGATCAGTGCCTGAAAACAGAAGATCAATGATGAAGATCGCTATAAAATCTTATCATTCGTGAAATAGCTAGCAACAGGTATTTATACTTCATAGCACATGTGCAGCCAAAATATCATATTCATTCGTACAATAATTGCAGCTCAATGACATAGCATTATGTAATGAAGACAAGCACTGCAGAAACGCCTGTATTTCCTTAAGTTTTGCTCCGACTTCCTCCTTCACTGCTTTAAGAAAATCTGTGAAGAAGTTTGTCAGTCATAGTATTGCTGACTATAGATCGTCATTGATCCGGCATGTATACACATTCGTTAACCAAGGAACAATTTCATTCATATTCGCTTTGTTCTTTGTCTTCAGTAGTTCAGCACTATTGAGGTTTTGAAGCCAGCTCATGAGACAAATGTTTGTGTGGTTCCGCAACCTTTAAATCATTCATGGCTAAAAACCAGCTTTAACTAATCAACAACCGTCTGCAATGCTCATCCACATTCATCGAAAAGAAATAATTCATCAAAAAATCTTATATCATCTGAAAAAATAAAGAAGGTCTGTTGGAAACACTTTCATTTGCCATCATTTCACACCAACCAATTCATATTATATTGCACTTAAATAACTCCGTGAGGAAATAGAATTGAGATTAAAAGTTCACTAGAGTTTGATAGTTAGAGCGTACTATTTGTTGTAATGATATCTACGGTATCCTTTGAGATCACTAAGCAATAAATGTCAGTAATTAGCAAGGTCACGCAGATAATTATGTTGCGGATTATTCTTCTATAAATTCCTCTTATGCCAGGATCCTGTCATAAACCAGTAGTAAGCAAATACTTTGTGCATTTCGTGCTGCATTGCGGAATGAATCAGTATTGTCTGATGATGAATCACAAATGACTGAGTGAGGACCTCAAATCAAGCAAAGTGCTGTCATACATTTGGACATAATAGGACACTGAAGATAAAATCAGTGATACTACGTCGATACTTCCGCGTCGCTATTATCAACAACTTGGGGGTATTGTTTCTTATTGCGATCATATTACTGCATGTGCACGTGTAAACACGTACATTCTAAAAATAAGCACAGCAATCATTGTTAGACCAGCAACCAATAACTTGGAATGTTTCGTCATCATTGTGATAATATTTTCAATTCCTATGACTAACATGCTAAATACGTAAATACATCGAAAATTCATCGAAGCCTTAGGAGATAAAACAAGAGGACGAGCCTGAATACCAAAGGTGTCCCTCAGCAGAAGATCAAAGGCAAGGAAACAGAAAATCGAAGAAAGAAAGAAAGATGGGTATAAATAAGTAATTTACAGTGTATCTGGTTGTCTCCGTGGCACAGTGGTTAAGTGCTTGGCTTTACAATCTTTCGGTCCAGAGGTCGTGCCCCGAAAGTGTCATTGGAAGTAATCAGGAAGGGCATCCGGACTAAAAGATCACAACACTCCAGATTAAAGTCTAACTATGTCAGCACGGTCCAAGCCCCCAGTATGGGGAAGTAGTGACGTTACACCATCATTTTTTTCTTTTGGAGAGAAGATGCATTATTCATAAGTGCACAACTTAGAAGGCTGATAACAGAAATGCTGAAAATTAGATGATATGTCAAGCGATAGAATAGAGAAGAAACGTACGTGGGTGTGATATAATGGAATTACCGAAGCAACTATAATCTACATATTATCCGCTTTCATCATACCTGGGCAAGAATACGTCGCTGAGTTTTCAAAGTGTTAGTTCGGATAACATACGGCCGCTCAACTTCATTGGCTTCAAGAAATTCAATAATCTGAAAATAATGACTGTCATTAGTGATTTCAACTATATTGGTAAAGAAATATTTTGATATCGTTTGGCAATATACATTTCTTAAAAATAATCAGTAATGAAGCATCCTCGGACTCGAATGCAAGTGTAATACTAGTCTGGACAGCTTAAGTGTAAAATAATTAACATCGAATAATTTAATGCTTCGTACTTCCTGCAATAATAGCCGCGGATGACATGGTAAACTGTCATTCTTGGTTGCAGCTGCAGTTAAAAGTCATGTTGTCTCCAATCAAATTGGGCAATCTTGCTGATTATTGGGCTTTTTTCGAAATTGTAAATTTTGTACACGCGGCATTTATCGACATCAGGAAAATACGCACTTTGCTTCAACACTGCACTTGATTTGCAATATATCATTACTGAAACGCATAAGATGCAGGATCTTCGACACATCGTTTAAGTTTTCCATCATTATATTCAAGAGGTGAGAACTAAACATAAAGCTGAGTAAATTTGTGGGCAGCTTTCATCTGCTAATGCTTTTTTAGGATCTGTCCTTTGAGAAAACAGCTGATTCGTCAAATGTTTATTTCACAAAAAGTTAGTGATCTTGTATATCTTCTTTGAATTGCAAGAAACCCGTTTCTTGAAACTTTGTGACAAACACGGAGAAATAATAGTTCAACAACAAAATTGGTTGTGTATGATTCGAATCAACTAAACTAAGAATTCAAAAATGTCAAAGATAACCCAGTCATCGAATGATACGAGTACCATAGAACTAAAACGCACAAGCATAAATCCAGGGCATGAAAGAAAATATCAACATTATTAAACTATGGAAATGGGACTATTTACACATCATGGAAATCGGAATGAACAATCAACTATCACAGATATCACTACGTTGGAAAAAAACGAATATTATACAGATATTATTTATATTAATTATAAAGATATTATATCATATACATGCAAGCTATATTAGATATTATATTCACAGATAAGTTTTCGATTATTTGCAATAGAAATATTCCCTGAAAAGACTTACAGTCTCCTAAAAGCTGCTCCTTTGTCTTTAAGTATATCCGTTCAAAACATAGAATCCCATCGAAATATTGTAACAGTTAGTCTACAGTACATGCATCCTTCGCTCTATATTCAACTTAATTAAAATGAGGTAACTTGGACAATTCATTGCTTATTCATTGCCACAAAAACGTGCATGATGTTATCGGCATGTAATGTTCATCACTTGTATCAAACAAGGCGCATGTTCGTTTTACACAGAACGTGCTTCTATTCCTACCGTCTTCATTCTAACTCGTCTATTACATTGAACACGGCATTTATCTGAGTTCAATCGTGAAAATGAATCAGTGGTTTCGTGGTCACAATATTATTAAAAATTCCAAGTTGAGGACGCAGAAGAAGTGCCGAGTTCTTGTAATAGACCTTGTCCGCGTCCTCATTTTGAAGAAGTGGACGCAGCAATGGAAATTTGTTTGATCAGCGGAACTCTACATTCTCATGTATTTTTCTTCATCTCAGCGGTCACTTTGAAACGCTCACAGTCGAATTCTTTCCGTAGAAACAATTTCTATCTAGGTCTCGGTAGGGGCATGCATGTAGTTGGGTTCATACGGCATTACTCCGCTGTCTAGGTCCACAGCCTCGATTAAAGCCTTGTTTCTACAACAAGCGTCCTTCCGAAACAGTGGGTGCTGTTCGAAGGAAGCTCCTATCGAAGAGATACGGCATTCAAGAACTTGAAATGTTTACAAAAATGTTCCTCTTTCATACTGTCATCCGAGATTATGCTTCCAACAACAAGGATTTTCCTCACACAACTTACTTCGTTAGGAAATAGATCGAAGACTCGCTTGATCATGCATTCGTTGTACGAATACCTGGAACTCAGGTACTGCAACAGTTCCTCGACATACACAGGCCGCGATCTGCAACGATATCAATGCATCAGAGATGATTCAGTACAAGTACATTGAAATTGGCCCATCGACTAATCCTCCTGTACTAAATCATTTCGGAGGGTGTAATGGTTGCAATTCGATTCTTGGCGAATCTGAGATAATATACTGTTGAACATGTTCATACATTGTCGATGTAATTAAACTTATAGCATTAACTATGTAATATCATTTAGCAATGAACTAACACAAACCGCTAACATTATAGCAATCATAGAAATTAACAATACCATAGAAAGTCCTAGAATGGAAATTGCATGAAAATTATGGCACACGCCGGGGGAACGCAGTTGGGGCAAAATGCAACTTGTGCGATCTGGCTTCCATGTTTTTTGATTGGCATTTATATTTATCAGGCAATTCTTGATCTGGGTTGTTGGCCCTTGTCCAAAGACCATGTACTCAAAAGCAATAGTGAATTTACAAAATGCTGCGCCGACAGGATGACAAAGAAGGAAATCCTTTTAAACGTTCTGTACGTTCATCATTTTGAAATATCGCTCCTATAATCTATCAAGAGTATAATCAGACTCTTATTCAACTTGTAATGTCGATTTACAGAACATGCATAACTCCAGGTTGAAATCAGAGGTCAAGAAATCTTAGAGTATTCATTTTACTTTAAAGGGTTCCCCTGTTCACTAAATTTGAATAATTTTCAAAATCTCTACATGCATTCTAATATCAGCTTCCAAAATATCACATGTGTCATTCAATGATTAATTGAAAAGTGCCAGCAACATTTCATTTATTTGAGAAATGATTGTCGGTAAAGAAGCTTTCAATGTGTTTATTCCAGAAAAGCGCCAGGTTTCTTAGCCGCTTGAAGGAGAAATTATCCAATAATTAGAAATTTTTCTGTGAATTCTTGAGATGTTCTTACAAACCAGTACACCGACCACTTTCAATTATGACTTTGTGAACCAATTTTTAATTCGCATTTCAATATTGAAACATTGAAAAATTGTTGTCAGTGACTGCTACAAATAGACACACTACATTGATCCATGGAATAGTAGGCTATTTCACATGAAACAATGCCGCCATCTCACTTGTAATTCTCTTCATAAAAATCCTGTACAACAACTTCCACAACCAACTTGGCAAATAGTTTCACTATGATACAATGTTTTTGATAGAATCTGATCTACAAGCCATAGATTTTTCCATGTGCCATCATTGTACATAGGCGAGATATCAAACTTTCATTCTAGTGTACTATTATCCACTTCTATGATAGCAATGCTAATGCGATGTCTATGTGTCATTCAAAATGTCGAGTAGGCGAAGCGAAGAAAGAAATAAGAAAAATGGTTCAACTTTAGGCAGAAAATTCGAAACCTTGCAAATGATTCGTCCGTTTGTCAAAGTGTCTTGCAAATGTGCATTTCGATAACTTCTAACTCACTTGTTTGGATTTCGTCGTTCCTTGAAATTGTTTAGGACAATAAGAGTATCTTTGATTTTAGCATCCAGTAATGCTAAATCCGTTGGTATTCGACGTATAAAAGAAAGCGATAAGGAAAATGTACGGCATTAATTGCAAATGAAATCAGGTAAGGAAAACATGAAAGCAACATCACACACAAGACATACTTTCAATCACTAGTCGTTTACAGGGGGCTGTCGCTTTCGCTAGTCCGCCCTAGGAAGGTGACGTCTCCATTTATTCAGTCCTTCCAATCTCCGTCCGATAAACCTCTCACTCGTGTCGCTCTTCATGCTTTCCAACCATATCTTCTTAGATCTTCATTCTGTACTCAAGAATCTCATTTCCAAACGGCTGCCTCGACAAATTCTCACTTTGACAGTGAACATGCCAACACCCTCGTTTTCTCTCGGGTCACACGCATTCCTCCCAATCTCATTCTTCTCTTCCCTCGCAACACCGCTAATCATCAGTGAAAGGCGCCAGCGAACGATGAGAACGGTTACATGAGTTACATCACTTACATGGATGATTACATCTGATTTTAAAGCTTTATGACGTAAGTACATCACTTCGACCGTCTCATGGGTTTATTGCGGTCATCTTCGAGTTTGTGAGACGAACCCATTAAACGCTCACAGCCGCGCAATCTTAGAGCTGTACGAAGAGAACGAGTTTCTGCGCGGAACGATGCCGAAAATGAAAATTTCGTGGAATGATGCACACCCTCTGGCTACAACGAATCCGCACGAATTCAGAGCTCTTCACGACTATTCTTCTTGTCAGACAGGATCAAAGAAAAACACATGTGAATTCAATGAATCAGGCCGATTTGTCAGCTGCATTTTCGGCAAAATGACATTTAATTGTGTTGTTGTTCAATAATGTGTTATCTCTGACAACTGAGAAGTCTACAGCCATAATGTTTTTGCTCGTGCTGGAGGCCTCACTACACAACATCAAGACAATCACAGTTTTATAGATCTTTTATCTCCGTCACAGCATTATGACAAATAAATTTACGTGTTTGTGTAATACGAACGGCTACAAACACGGTTGCAAGCCGACTTTTTAACGTTTACCATCCGTAACTACATGTAACCCCAGGCACAGACACTGCTTGTCATCATCGGCATTCTCAATTCGGCAATACACATTAATATCGTTTCTCTAACCTTTATAATCCACGTTCTACCGCCATGAAAATCACTGGTCCTACACGCAATTAGTGCAAGGCACCACTGGCAATGTTTGAATTTGTGTAATGTGATAAGATTTGCGGAGTTGCCGCCACTGTCCTTCTCAGATTGTGTGTCTGTTAAGGCCGGTATACACTTCTGACGTATAATTGCGCTGCTATAGACTGCAGAACCGCTGACTGGAAAAGCTTCAGTCCACTGATAGTATGATCAATGAAAGCTAGCGTACAAGTATTCAGACAAGTGCTCCAGTTAGACGACTCGCTTGGACGACGTTACCTTCCGCATCGGTGTTGCTCTTTGCATCGGGTGGAAAGTGTGCGAACCTCAATGTTGCCGTTGTGGACAAAAAGTCGATGAGCTGGGTCAACATCCTTTGTCCTGCAAATTCAATGCCGGTCGAATACCATGTCTTGCTGCCATCAACGACATAATAAGGAGAGCCTTATGTTCCGCTGGAATCCCAGCTGTGCTGGAACCAGCAGGTCTCGACAGAGGAGACGGCAAGAGGCCTGACGGACTGACATCTGTCCCGTACAAATCAGGTCGATCATTGATTTGGGATGCCACAGTGGTAGACACTTTCTGTCGGTCTAACATCAACAGCACGTGTCTTACCCCGGGATCTGATGCAGCAGCAGCTGAGGGAAACAAGCGCCAAAAATTCACGTCCCTAAGTATTGACCATCTTTTTGAGCCTCTTGGCTTTGAGACGTCGGGGGCCTGGGGTCCAAATTCAACCCGCGTCATAGGAGATATTGGAAATCGCCTAATGATATCCACTAGCGATGAGCGTCAGAAGGCGTGGTTGGCGCAACGAATATCTCTCGCCATTGTTCGAGGTAACGCAACGGCCATAACAACTTCAGTAAAGCGTACCTCTGCATTTTTTGAGAATTTTTCTAGCTAATTTACTAAGTTTTTTAACTCCTCTTTTTTTACCTCGTGATAACTTTGGTGTCATTTTATTATTACTTGTTCGTGATGTTGTTCTATTTTTGTGAAAGAATTAAACATAGTATTCAAACTAGAGGCGCAGTCTTTGTGCGTTTTCAGTGCAGTGATTTTCAGTAGATGTTAATTTTTTCTTTCCTGATTCTGATCATCACCGGCAGCATCTTCAACGAAATTTGATTATAGTGGTGATCAGAGAGTTTCAGAGGAGTTTGACGCTTTCTCGATAAAAGCGATAGATTGGCAACACTTCCAAACGATCGACTTGGATCTTCCTTCACCAGTTTTTGTTTCTCGGTCCTTTGTTCGTAGCCTCGTAGTAGCATGTACTGATCGCGCAGATATTTCCATTTTTCTTGCATGCTGTTTCGCATTCCTCGATTCCGATAGCTGAGAGAGTCCGGCTAATTTCCTTTGAAAATGAAGTTGAATCGCAACTAACTTTAATGCGCTCCGAGAAGCATCAGTCGACTGACCGTGTGACTCATCAATCGATCACGCCGGTTACAGTTAACTACAAATTTTATTCTGTCGAAGTCAACAGGTCAGCATATGCCGGTTAGCGTTGACCGGTGAGTTGTCACAGAAGTATAAACAGACCTTTAGATAACAAATATTCCTTCATCAACAAACATATGACTGTCGTCACCAAGTATAACTCGTACAACTCTCCGCGTCTGCGAATGTCCCTGAGAAGAATGACATTCTTCAAGCTTCTCTGCATCGGTTAAATGCACCTGAGAATCACTTACCTCAGAAACTCATCTGATGGAATTTCGTTTCATCTTTTGTTGTACCATGAGTGAGGATCACTTTCATCCTGTTCTATCCTCTTTCACAATTAATAATCATCACTTTTTCCTTCATCCATGCACCGAGTAGGTAGCAATATTCGATAATCGCTATATGGAAATGAACAATGATTCTTCTCCCCTGCGGTCAGTTTGTGTCATGATATATATGAGAGCGACTGGTAGATATACTGACACAATGCCGACGAGATGTAACACGGAAATTCACTGCATTATTAAAACAATTGACTAAAACTGGCATCACATTCACAGATGTGCGATTTGACAGAAATTTACAATCTGGTTTAAAAATTACTGATTACCGATAAAGTATCGACTGCTACGTGTAGAACACCTTGTCGAAATTAGCAATTATTTAGCGGTAGCAATTGCAGCCTTGATATATCCTACACAATAGATTAACTAGCAAAAGACCAGTACACCGGAATGGTATCACCGGAATGTAAATGTGCTTGCACAGTCATGGTTACTTCGCTGACTTCATTCAACAGAAGTGATGACAAAAATACAAATAATCATAGCAAAGTTCAACTATCAGAAAGGATATTCTTTTCATCTTGATCTGCATCTGTTCCAAGAATGACATCGTCCTTAGCTTCCTCCTTCTTTTCGGCCGCTTCATCCCTGAAAAAAAAATATTAAGATACATGAATAACGAAATCATCACACGAATATGAGATATTGAGCAGTTTATGATACAGCGTAGTACTGCAGAAATCTACCATGACTGTTGCGAATGAAGTTGAATGGCTCATATGTGATCTGCTGAACATGTCTTCGACTGAATAAACTGATTTCGCGACCACCTTCAGCTTAAGTAAGTCATGAAACGCTGATTATCAATAAACCACCATAATTAATACGGTCGACGACATTCCTACTGATCAAAATAGACAAATTACATATTTTGGCAGAATATGTAACTTAAGCACAGCAAAGAGCTGTGATAGCAGCCAGGTTT
Source organism: Prostheceraeus crozeri (assembly GCA_907163375.1). Lineage (NCBI taxonomy): Eukaryota > Metazoa > Platyhelminthes > Polycladida > Euryleptidae > Prostheceraeus > Prostheceraeus crozeri. The sequence goes on along the minus strand of CAJQUW010015841.1, from coordinate 69,757 downwards.
TCACACATGTCCTAAATTCCGTCTTTTCGAAATGCTTTCAAATGTCTCATGAAAGGATCCTTAACAATATAAATGAAGAGGCAAAACATAACAAAGAGGTCATAGCAATAGAAAAAGACATGATTGCAAATCATGTTTTGATTCATTGGCTTGATACAAAGATGTGCATCCTCTGTAAAAAATGTAGCTCATTTGTCATAAAAAAGCAAACAGACGCAAATAATGCTGACAGTATTAATAATTTCATTGTTGAAGAACAAGCAGCATGTATCACACACCACCGAAATAATTGCAAAATATTGATTGCTTCTAAATACATTTATCACATCAAAGTGCAGATGTTTTGCGCTATTAACATTTCATGACGACTTCTCAAGTCATGTCAAACAAACCGATAATGTTGTCTTGAGAATCCGAAACTCAATTGTGGTGATGAAATTTCATGAAATAAAAACTGTCCATGTTCAATACGTAGAAGACAGGCATTTCTCTTAGAAGTTTCAGAATTCAGGGATTGAATAGCGTCGTGTTTTTCATTAAGATCGGTTTCTGCAGTATTGAGAATGTTGCTATAAATTCATTTTCCATTCACGTCCAAATTACATGTTTATGCGTGTAATGGACACCTGTTGCAAATCAATCTTAATACTTATGTATTATTAACATATCAAGAAATAAGTTTTTTTATAATTCGTGGCTGGCGTATTATCGATAGAAATAAATACATGAGATCTAAGATCTTGCCAGTTGCTAGTGGTAAGAAACTTTTTACGACAATGTGCCACGGACACTACAAGGTTGGGCAGTGCAGTCTCTCAGGTGACATCCAAAACATCAGTCGCAGTGAGATATCAATGCGTTCAGTAGGTCAGAAGTTCGGTAGTTCATGCTTGCGATTAATGATGGGTTTTAGTCTGTCAATTTGCCGAGATTCGCTCATTCTGCAGTCGACAGCTTTACAAGTTTCCCGAGTTAGTTCAATTCTAATGCATGTATGTTCATGATGATGTCATGCACTTTCAAAGATATCTGATTGCAAAACGCACCACTATCAGTCATAGGTGAGCTGAGCTTCAGTACAAAGACACACAAGTTCAAGATCAGGCAACCAATTTAAATAACATCCAATCTCTATGGAATAATTGGTGGTTGAATTTGCTTTCCAATTCATTAATTGGCATGCAGTACTACCACGACATTGCGTAAAACATCATGAATATGTACGATCCAACATTGAAATCCATGTCTCTTTGAAGCACACTGACTATCTTTGAAATTGCATGCCTTATCTTGACAAACTGTATCATGTCTATTGTTCAACAGAGAGAGCGCCATCACCTAAATGAAATTTATGAAATTATTGTGGTGTTCGTACGGAGCATTCTTCTACTTATTATTATTAATATCACTACTGCTAATTGTCTGTACAGATGAGGACGGGTAGCCTGACTGATATGCATGGAGCGCGTCGCACTTTTTACAAGAAATTTTATAGATTTTATAATTTGATCTTAAACCGGTCAGAGGAAGGAAAGCTTTTCTGCAGTTTTGAAGTTTTTTCAACTTTAGTGGCGATAGTAAAGTAGGCTCTGACTTGTAGATTATTTGAATCGGCTAATTTTCTAATACAGCGGTTGCTGACAATGACTTTGCATGTGACTTTCCCCATAGTTCAATTTTTCTTAAGTTTGGCGACAACAATGTCATTGTTTTGCATATGACATCAAACTACCTCTTGTGCATCACCTACAATTTAAAACTACCGGTATTTTCATGCGAAACTTATGATCTCATCGCAAGTTCCTTATTGCTAAAAAATACATGTCTATTTATTATTATTCATTTGTTTTTTTGGCAATAAAGTAATTTTAGCAGCAAACGTATTCTTGGGGAGACGAAACAAATTGAAGTGAAATTCACAATGAAATCAAAAACAACCTTCCGTCAGCTGCTATCAACTAATTATCGAAGTATTTCGACGGAAAACAAACTCCAGAATTTTCATTGATTTTCAACTTTAACGCTGCAACTCCCACACCATGGGGGCTTGGATGGCGCTGACATAGTCAGTGGACTGTTCAATAGCGATGTGGTGCTTTTAGTCCGCACTCCTGCCGAATTCTAACGACACTTTCGGGGCATGCTATGTGGACCAAAAGATCGATAGCCCAGGTACTTAACTACTGTGTCATGACAGGTTGCTTTGATAAGAGAGGTAATTTCATCAGCGGTCAATCTTTTAATGTTTTCGCAAATTTAAGACTACAATTACTTTTCCACGTTTGATACGAAATGTCCTGTTAATTTATTATATACAGTTGGCTATAAAATAGGGCTGCGTATTTTCCAACTCTTTTCTTTCTTGAATTTAGAGACACTTCCTGTTCGAGAACAGTCACGAAATCTTGACTGCTTTTGGGCAATGCCCTGAAATTGTAATTTTAGGCTCCACTTTTCAAAAAATAATGTTCCTTGAAAAAGGTGAAAGCATATGCATTTTTTAACGGGCTGCCGTTGCTGAACTGTGTTTACACTAAGAATGATTTCATTATGTGAAAAAAGGAAATTTCTGACTGTTTCGTAACATGTATAAGTCATTTTGGTGCGATGACTAGCCGAAGAACGCTTTCATATTGATAAGATAATTTTTTGAGTTCAACTTTTAGCATTAAGATATATTACCTTTCAAATGACAGCCCAAATCGTCGGCGCGTAGCGCCAGAAGATTTAGGCTGATCATTTGAAAGGTAATATATGCATTGTTACTAAACCTAAAATCCATGTCATCAAAACTCAAAGATTTTGATCTGCAAAAGACAAATCTATGATAATTTTCTACATAGCCCATGCAGCTCAGAGATTGAAGAATATTAAGCTTGAGATATCTGCGAGTCCAAATTGTTAACCATAGGAATCACTTCAATGTCATTTTCATTGGGAATGCGAAGATAGACGGTGAAGTGCTCCTTCCTCAATGGTATTACATAGCAAATTAAACGGCCTTAATCAAGCAATTAAGGCCGTCTAATTTGGATTTGGAGATATATGAACAACTTTCATAGAAAAATGACATGTGAAATATCGGCTGACAACCCTACTTACTCAGCAACTATGTAAATTCTGATGCAAATTAGAAGATTTAAAAGTCAACATTTTCACCGCCATGTTAACAATTATCATTAGCATTACGTGCTTCTCGATATCTTTGAAGCAGCTTTAACATTGCAGCCTCAATGTCTTTATTTCTGTTTTTCTGTACGCTAGCTAAACCATGAAGAGGGTGTGCTTTGATATCTGCTTGCTTGTATCTCATTGATATCTTCTTAATAGAGATAGAGCAAATAAACTACCAGGTGAATTACATTATTTACTTCACGACTTATTAGTTGAATAATGAATAATCAGTGGCGTCGCTTGCGCCCAGAACACCGGCCTTCGCTCGGCATTGGAATACCATTTCTATACCAGACATTTTTATGTTATAACATTAATTTTCATAAAAGATGAATTTTTAATGACAATTTCCCGAACATTTTTAATGCCAAGTGAAAGTGCACATGAGAAGTTGATTGCTCATGTCGCTTAACCGCCTTACTCAAGGAGCTGAGATTACTATATCCCCTCTCTGTTTAGTGAAATGAGAGAATTATTTTCTCATGAACGACTCCAGAGGCGACGGATCGAATGAACGATGCGTTATCAAGTTTTTAGAAGATCAAAACGTCGCAAAAATCAAAAACTGAAATAATTATTCAGTCTCTACCGGTTTCAATTGGCAACAAGATGACAGAGATTGACCAATCTTCATCAGGAGAAATATAAAAAGAGGACATTTAGTCCCTACAATTTTAAACGACAAACAGTTTTAAAAATTCCATTATATGCATGTATAGACTACCTAGATATTCTAAGATATATTCCAAGATATTCTATATCATAAAAATAGAAATCACAAAAGTCATAGGGAAGTAGGAGATTTAGGTTCATAGATCGCTGACCTCTGTAGCACATGCTGCATATTAAGGCCATGAGGCCAGTCAGTCATTAGTTGGCTAATGAATTTTAGTTCCTCCACCTTTCGTTGTTGATCATTTCCTTTTATTTCTTTCAGTATTGTCACCCTTAAATCTTCTTCCAGGTGTTGATGTTTTATACAATGATGAGAAACCACCCTTTCTTCATCTACATGGCGGACGTCAAATCGATGTTCTGTCATTCTTTCTCTCAAACTTCTTTGGGTTTCTCCTACATATAAAAAATTACAATTGAGAAAACTTAGACCATAAATGATGTTTGATGATGTGCATGTTGTTTTAGCAGCTTTGATGTTATAAGAAAGTTCAGTGATAGGCGATAACACTTCAGTTTCAGTTGAGAGCATGGCGCAAGTTTTGCAGCGCGAGTTATTGCAGGATGAAACAATGCCAATGTTGTTAAATGACGCATTATCTGTTTTATCATATAAACGAGAAGAGACCAAATGAGAATTTAGTTTTCTGGGAGGTTTCCACCATAATTTAGCAGTAATGCCAGTTCCTACAAGAAAGTGTTCATGTCTTTTCGCAATAAACTTGATATCAGCATACGTTGAAGGATGATACGGAGCAATCCAGGTAGGTGTCGGTGAAATATTTTCTTTGCTATTTTTCTCCAATAACAATTTTCGGTCTTTAGATAGAGCTTTCCGAATTTGATTTTGTACTCGACCTCTTGGATAACCTCTTCGCACCAAAGCATCTTCGAGATCATATAAATGATGTCTCGCCTGAAGATCATCTGAACAAATTCGCCTTATTCTTAGAGCTTGCGAATAAGCAATGGGCAAACGATGCTCGATAGGATGACATGAAGTAAAATGCAGATATTGACGAGTATCGGTTGGCTTGGTGTATAAATCTGTGGATAGATTGGCACCGTGCTTTGAAATTATCTGCATTTTACTTCATGTCATCCTATCGAGCATCGTTTGCCCATTGCTTATTCGCAAGCTCTAAGAATAAGGCGAATTTGTTCAGATGATCTTCAGGCGAGACATCATTTATATGATCTCGAAGATGCTTTGGTGCGAAGAGGTTATCCAAGAGGTCGAGTACAAAATCAAATTCGGAAAGCTCTATCTAAAGACCGAAAATTGTTATTGGAGAAAAATAGCAAAGAAAATATTTCACCGACACCTACCTGGATTGCTCCGTATCATCCTTCAACGTATGCTGATATCAAGTTTATTGCGAAAAGACATGAACACTTTCTTGTAGGAACTGGCATTACTGCTAAATTATGGTGGAAACCTCCAGAAACTAAATTCTCATTTGGTCTCTTCTCGTTTATATGATAAAACAGATAATGCGTCATTTAACAACATTGGCATTGTTTCATCCTGCAATAACTCGCGCTGCAAAACTTGCGCCATGCTCTCAACTGAAACTGAAGTGTTATCGCCTATCACTGAACTTTCTTATAACATCAAAGCTGCTAAAACAACATGCACATCATCAAACATCATTTATGGTCTAAGTTTTCTCAATTGTAATTTTTTATATGTAGGAGAAACCCAAAGAAGTTTGAGAGAAAGAATGACAGAACATCGATTTGAAGTCCGCCATGTAGATGAAGAAAGTTTCTCATCATTGTATAAAACATCAACACCTGGAAGAAGATTTAAGGGTGACAATACTGAAAGAAATAAAGGAAATGATCAACAACGAAAGGTGGAGGAACTAAAATTCATTAGCCAACTAATGACTGACTGGCCTCATGGCCTTAATATGCAGCATGTGCTACAGAGGTCAGCGATCTATGAACCTAAATCTCCTACTTCCCTATGACTTTTGTGATTTCTATTTTTATGATATAGAATATCTTGGAATATATCTTAGAATATCTAGGTAGTCTATACATGCATATAATGGAATTTTTAAAACAGTTTGTCGTTTTAAAATTGTAGGGACTAAATGTCTCTTTTTATATTTCTCCTGATGAAGATTGGTCAATCTCTGTCATCTTGTTGCCAATTGAAACCGGTAGAGACTGAATAATTATTTCAGTTTTTGATTTTTGCGACGTTTTGATCTTCTAAAAACTTGATAACGCATCGTTCATTCGATCCGTCGCCTCTGGAGTCGTTCATGAGAAAATAATTCTCTCATTTCACTAAACTGTATTTTGCATCTTCAACAGATCCGACTCAAAAAACAAATCTTAAATTAAGTCATTCACTTTCATCCTCCATATCGCTTTTCTACGATCTTGTGAGCGACTTAATATCATACCAAGAGGATTAAGATTGCGTTCAAAGACCGCCGAAGCGCCTGAATCAGATAGACTGAATAAAAAATGGAAAGCAAAAACTCATAAATTGGAGATGGAAATGGTTATTGATCTAAGATTACATTATGAAGAGCTGTGTTTTTCAATTCCTAAGTGTGAAAGAACTATAAAGAATTCGACTCAACCATCCATTTCGCCACATTTCTTTAAAAGTGAATAAACTAGTTCGATTATCCAACTTGCAATATCGCGAAATGTACGATATTTTTATGAATGAATTTGATTCCATAAATTTCCGATTAACTCGTCCACGTAATCGACGCTTTTCTAGAAATAAAGCACCCCAAAGACCTAATCTCACTGTTACTGATGAAGAATTAAATCGCACAGTTATTTCTTTGTCTCTTCTTACGAACTATCACGAGAAGAAAAATTAGTGTTGAATAAAGGACTAGGGTTTGCAATTAAGCCAAAAGAATTTGATCGCTTCGATTTACTTACAAGCGCATCGAAATACTGTGCACAATTGTTACAACATGACCAATCTCATGCTACGAAAGCATATGTAACTGCCATAAAGAAAGATGTTCAGCAGATCAAAGTAAGAAGATCACAAAGTAATTTCAGCAAAGAAGAATTTGACATTTTAAAGAATTTGAAAAAGAATAATGATATTGTAATAAAGCCTGCAGATAAGGGCCGAGTAGTCGTTGTTTGGAATAAATCAGATTATTGTACAGAAGCCTTTCGTCAACTCAATGATACCACAACTTATCGCAAGGAAGAGGTTGATCAAACTTCAATTCTCCGTGAAAAAGTTACCGACGAATTAGATAGACTTGTTCAAAATGGAAAACTCTCTTTAGAAACGGCTGAAAAAATAAAGCCGCCACTTTCACCAAGAACCTCTCTATTCTATTTACTTCCAAAAATTCATAAGAACATAACTCCTTGTCCGGGTCGACCGATAGTATCCTCATGTAATGGAGTGACAGAAAAGTTGAGCTCCTATGTAGACTCTATTATCAAGCCCCTAGCCACGCAGGTCAAATCTTATCTCAAGGACACAACGGACTTCTTGACCAAACTTAATGCACTTTCTAGTAAAATGAATGAAGACTTTATTTTGGTTGTTGCAGATGTGTCTTCTTTGTATACTAAGATTCCTCACCAAGATGGACTGAAAGCATTGTACGAAGCTCTTGAAACCAGAACTGTTAAAGTCCCAAGTTCAAAAACTATATCAAAATTGGCACACATTGTTCTAACAACGAATACTTTCCAATTCTACAACAACTTTTTCACTCAGTTACAAGGCACGGCTATGGGTACAAAAATGGCTCCAAACTACGCGATTATTTTCATGGATTGGTTCGAAAAACGTCTTCTATCAAATGCTATCCTTAATCCAATAGTGTGGTGGAGATATATCGATGACATTTTTATGATCTGGACGCATGGATGGGAAACCTTGCAGCAGTTTGAAGATTATGCTAATAATTTCCATCCTTCTATTAAATTCGTCTTTGAAAAGAGTGATTCCGAAGTAAACTTTCTTGATACCAGAATTTCAAAGCACGGTGCCAATCTATCCACAGATTTATACACCAAGCCAACCGATACTCGTCAATATCTGCATTTTACTTCATGTCATCCTATCGAGCATCGTTTGCCCATTGCTTATTCGCAAGCTCTAAGAATAAGGCGAATTTGTTCAGATGATCTTCAGGCGATCTATGATGATTCAGGCGATTTATATGATCTCGAAGATGCTTTGGTGCGAAGAGGTTATCCAAGAGGTCGAGTACAAAATCAAATTCGGAAAGCTCTATCTAAAGACCGAAAATTGTTATTGGAGAAAAATAGCAAAGAAAATATTTCACCGACACCTACCTGGATTGCTCCGTATCATCCTTCAACGTATGCTGATATCAAGTTTATTGCGAAAAGACATGAACACTTTCTTGTAGGAACTGGCATTACTGCTAAATTATGGTGGAAACCTCCCAGAAAACTAAATTCTCATTTGGTCTCTTCTCGTTTATATGATAAAACAGATAATGCGTCATTTAACAACATTGGCATTGTTTCATCCTGCAATAACTCGCGCTGCAAAACTTGCGCCATGCTCTCAACTGAAACTGAAGTGTTATCGCCTATCACTGAACTTTCTTATAACATCAAAGCTGCTAAAACAACATGCACATCATCAAACATCATTTATGGTCTAAGTTTTCTCAATTGTAATTTTTTATATGTAGGAGAAACCGAAGTTTGAGAGAAAGAATGACAGAACATCGATTTGACGTCCGCCATGTAGATGAAGAAAGGGTGGTTTCTCATCATTGTATAAAACATCAACACCTGGAAGAAGATTTAAGGGTGACAATACTGAAAGAAATAAAAGGAAATGATCAACAACGAAAGGTGGAGGAACTAAAATTCATTAGCCAACTAATGACTGACTGGCCTCATGGCCTTAATATGCAGCATGTGCTACAGAGGTCAGCGATCTATGAACCTAAATCTCCTACTTCCCTATGACTTTTGTGATTTCTATTTTTATGATATAGAATATCTTGGAATATATCTTAGAATATCTAGGTAGTCTATACATGCATATAATGGAATTTTTAAAACTGTTTGTCGTTTAAAATTGTAGGGACTAAATGTCCTCTTTTTATATTTCTCCTGATGAAGATTGGTCAATCTCTGTCATCTTGTTGCCAATTGAAACCGGTAGAGACTGAATAATTATTTCAGTTTTTGATTTTTGCGACGTTTTGATCTTCTAAAAACAAAATATATCCCCTCTCTGTCCAGACCACATTTTCTCGAGAAAAAAGGAGGAAGGGAAACAGTTTCTTGCGTTTCTCACGGCTGGTCAGCCACTCATGTGTTTGAACTTTGATACATTAAAATGGTTTGTGTATTTCTTATTCCTTTCTCTGTGAGTACTTTCAATTTTTAAATCAGGTGTTGGCCTATCTTGCTTGACGACTGTCATCTTTTCAGTATATTCCCTTCGGACGAAAGGCGTGGTTATGATCTCATCTGCAGTACTAAACATAGTGTCACATCAATCACGCAAAAACAAAATCATGGAATTCTACGGAATCTGGGTGTTCGAGTCAGATTACTCTGCACTCATTGGCGAACGCTCATCATGTCTTATCTCAGTCTTATCTGAACGTCAGTCAGCTGCTATTGTTGACGTAGTGGCCTCACCGATGAGAAACGAAGGACAGGAACAATGCGGTTGCGCTTCCCTTTCTATATGTAGGTACCGAGCCTCGATCAAGAATAACGGAGAATTTCATTGTAAAAATTGGAGAAGGCAAAGCATTATGTCTATCGAGAAAGCCAATATTGGTGCGGGCGCGTGCGCTTGCTGCCTCAAACGTACATAACTCTCTTTCGCTCCGTCTGAACACACGACTAGCATGTGTGTCTAATCATTAGAAGAAAACAGCTGTGATTCGTGCACGCGCTGCACAGCTGTTCACTCTGAGGTTGAGCGTCTGATTTTGAGACGGACAGCTACCACGAGAGGCTATCGAATTTAAATGATGATACTTTTCATTTTTATAAATGTTGGTAAATTATTATTTAGGATGCGCCGAATGCCTCGCAGGTACGGAGAAGACGCCACTGTTAATAATATAAAGAGAAAAGCTTCATTGGCTTCTTTAGTAGCTGTCGAAATATACATTTTCTCATCCTCGAATGCACAACATAGCCGTGTTTCATCAATCAGAAATTGGAAATTAATATAGCGAAAATGAATGCACAAAAATCTGTGGAAGTTGCCATAGCGTAGGCATAGGTATATGGATAGGAAAAAGACAACAGAAATTGAATTCACCTATTCAAAAGTAGAATGCAAAAGGGTATAGTTCTTTACTTTCTCATAGAAAATCTTACTATTGGCTCATTATTCACTTCGAGTCGTGTTCAGATATTTTGACTCACATTCGGCTTGAAGACATCACTGAAAGTAATCAAGTGTGCTGCACGTGTTGAGAGGCAGTCCATCTAAGTGGGTCACTGTTCAGGTCACATCACATTTCTATAAATAACTGAAACAGTTGAAACTGCTGAAGCATAACTCAGGACCGTTAAATGTACTGACAGAGTTAACAGCTTCAGCTGCATTGTCAAACTTTTTCAATTGTATTCGCAAGTTTATGAATTCATGAAATCAGATCAATTTGTAGAGACATTTTCACGTCAAGTCTAAGTCAAGACCGCTTTCGATGTGTGTAATAGGTGTCACAAGGTCAGCGGGGGTTCGCCAACCAGGGCATGCAGGAAATTAAAGGACCCGAAATACAAAGCTGGTTGGTTTTCCTGCTGACAAACCTAAAATGTGGCTCACTGGTGTCGAGATTTGTGTTTGAAAACATGCAATTTTCGTTTGCCCTTTGTTTTATATTTCATATTGCCCTTATTATATTTTTATTACTTTTTTATATTGCCCTCGCAAATAAATTCTACTTGCGAATTTTCATTCGCAAGTAGAATTTATTTGCGAGAAGCTCATCAATATTTGAATACTCTTGAGTGAATTGAGACGTTATTGCTTCCTTTGATAGCTATGCAGATGCTAACAATATCAAGATGAAAATTCTGTCTTGAAGTTTGAGGATAATTTAATCCATAAGACGCAGAAGGTGACTCACCCTGGGCTGTCGTTCGTTATTGAAGTTTATTAAGTAGACTGAAAATGTGAATACAGCCTACAAGTACCTTACATACTAGAGATATGCTGTCGTCGGGAAATTACTTTCAACACGAACGCGACAGGAACACGACTGGACTACTTTAACATGACACGAGCACGAAGTCCAAACCGCCGGCGATTAACATGAAATTTATTTCCCGAAATATATACTTTTTCATATATAACAGATCTACGACAATATAAAACGAATGCAATAAGAACAAAGATCCTTGCTACAGATTCACACATTGCCAACTTAATACTAAGAGAAGCCAATTTTATACAAAATCTATGCCCAGCATTGCACTCAGGAGATGAAAATGAGGAGTTTCCGGATTTTATATTTCTTTGATAGAAATATTTCTATGACAGAATACATTACCTTCTGCATTATATATTTCCAGGTCTTCCTAGCTTTTCTATTCCTTCTGTATCCCTGCTGACACAGGCTGAGAAGCCGAAATATGGGAATTATAGCAACAATAAATTGCAGCTTCTGACTTTTTCATCAATTTTATTTCCCGAGTATGTAATCAGCTTAAAACATAATGCAAAACAGTTATTGCTCACTGGACGAGACTCAACGGATAAAAAAATAACAAGGAAATTTGAAATGCATTGAAATTTCAGTGATTACTGTTAAATGGCTGTAGACCTGTAGCTACAACCATAGAAATTAACAATACCATAGAAAGTCATAGAGTGGAAATTGCATGAAAATTATGGCACACGCCGGGGGAACTTAGTTGGGGCAAATTGCAACTTGTGCGATCTGGCTTCCATGTTTTTTGATTGCCATTTATATTTATCAGGACAATTCTTGATCTGGATTGTTGGCCTTTGTCCAAAGACCATGTACTCAAAAGCAATAGTGAATTTACAAAATGCTGCGCGGAGAGGATGACAAAGAAGGAAATCCTTTTAAACGTTCTGTATGTTCATCATTTTGAAATATCGCTCCGATAATCTATTAAGAGTGTAATCAGACTCTTATGCAACTTGTAATGTCGATTTACAGAACATGCATAACTCCAGCTTGAAATCAGAGGCCAAGAGATCTTAGAGTATTCATTTTACTTTAAAGGGTTCCCCTGTTCACTAAATTTGAATAATTTTCAAAATCTCTACATGCATTCGAATATCAGCTTCCAAAATATCACCTGTTTCATTCAATGATTAATTGAAAAGTTCCAGCAACATTTCATTTATTTGAGAAATGATTGTCGGAAAAGAAACTTTCAGAGTGTTTATTCCAGAAAAGCGCCAGGTTTCTTAGCCGCTTGACCGAGAAATTATCCAATAATTAGAAATTTTATCCGTGAATTCTTGAGATGTTCTTCCAACCAGTACACCGACCACTTTCAATATGACTCTGAGAACCAAATTTTAATTCGTATTCCAATATTGAAAAATTGTATAATTGTTGTCAGTGACTGCTACAAATAGACACACTACATTGATCCATGGAATAGTAGGCTATTTCACATGAAACAATGCCGCCATCTCACTTGTAATTCTCTTCATGAAAATCCTGTAATTAGGTGTCAACAATTTCGACAACCAACTTGGCAAATAGTTTGACTATGATACAATGTTTTAGATCGAATCTGATCTACAAACCATAGATTTTTCCATGTGCCATCATTGTAAATAGGCAAGATATCAAACTTCCATTCTAGTGTACTATTATCCACTTCTATGGATGAAACAATCTCATGCACGAGTTCGTAGAGAATTTTACTTGGCGACGTGCTATGATGATCAAGGACAGATTGTGATTGACATGTCTATCATTGCTTCCCTTCGCCCACAAGTTGAAAGAGGAGCTAGTGAAGATGATGACTTCTCGCGTCCAGAGGACATCCTACTCCCTGCGTGGGATCTGGGTCGCCCAGCTGCACTTGATCTTACGTTTGTGCATCCGCAAGCAACAACAATCATACATAGTGCGAGTACAACCGTGGGATCATGTGTTGCTGCATGTGAACAGCGAAAGAGGGAGCACAATGGTGATAAATGTGATCGGCTTCAATGGTTGTGTGTCCCATTTGCAATTTCTGCCTTTGGAGAATTTGGTGACACTGCAACTGAGTTCTTAAAAAGACTGGCTGTCCGCATATCTGTACAGCAGCAAATGCCTCTCAGAATTGCAACCAGAGAGGTCTACGGGCGTCTGGGTACTAGCCTGATGCGCTGTAATGCCCAAGCAAATATATCTCGCCGGCTCAGTCGACCCCTTTCCCTCATTGACTTTGTGACTTCTTGACCTTTGTTTTTTTGTATGATATAGCTTGTAAAAATCTATAGGAATATAACGTTTCAAAAATATTATAATTACCTTTGTCTATGATTATCAAGAATATTTGAATAGAAATTAAGCCTGATCATGTATAAGTCAATTTCAACCTATCTGTCCAGAGAAATTTAGAAGTCTATGCCTGATCAATATTGTAAATATCTATTTTCAGATCTAATACATACTAAGCCGGTCAAGACTCGCTCATAATGTACATAGATTACCCTCCTTCCCGTGCATTGGGGAAATATTATTTCCCGCACCGGCAATAATCTGCTTTACAGTCAAAATAAAGTGATAGGATATCTACAGTATGCTACCGGAGACAAATAAAAGCTATTTATCACGCTGCTCAGGATTAATAGAGAACACCGTTCAGTCGGATTATTGACTTTAATTTAACATGAATTACGCACTTTGCTAGGTTATACAACATCTATGTCATCATCAGAAATCTTCGTCCGAAATCACAGCATAAGCTATCTACCTGTCTCATATCCCTTTATACATTTCTAAATTGTTTTATTGACGTCTAAGAAAAAGAGAGTTTGCGTGAAATTACCAGCAGACGTTTGGTCATCTGTGGAAGTATTTTCGCTCTCATTCGAAAAGCAATTGATAATAAAATGACCTAGTCAGAGTTGCCACTTCATCAGTGTCGTGTCACACCTACCACGGCTTCTGTCGTAAATGGAGCGAGAATGTGCAACAAAACGAAATCGTGTTGCCATCATCACGATCCTTACACTGACTGCTAGTGATTGCAATTATGTCATTTCGTGTCACTGACAAAATAGTATCAAATTCTGAACAATGTTATGGAAAACAGTCATTTTGAAGATTGTCAACACGAAAGAGAACAGAAATGCTTCATCCCACAAAACTACAATAAGATCAATTCCCAATTCGAAGCTTTTCGAAGCAATGATTATGAATTCTACAGATTTTATTCCGATATAGTCAAGAAACAAATAGGAAATGCGAACAGGATTGGTGAAGTAAAGCAATTACCAAGTAGTGTGTAAGTCATGAAGTCATCATCTTTTTATACTCCCTGATGATATTGACCGGTGGTCAATGAAATACTTATCAGAGCTTAACACAATTTGCATAATTTGCAATATTTTCACATTTTCTATCGAAATAAACACTTGGCCTATTCCCAGATATTCTTCTTCTTTTATAATGCACGGTCAAGGGATTTTTTTACATGATTTCTAACTCCTATGGGAAAAGGAGTTGTCCTATCTTCTGACAAGTCATTAAAGAACACAATGATTGTGAACATCTAATTACCAGATAGTGTGTGGAGCGTTGCATCCAATACGAGAATGTCAGTTGTTATGATCGACGGAGGCTTCGGAATGAACGACAACAATAACAAAATTTTCCTCGGCACCGCAATGAGCTACGAGTTTCTTGTGCTTTTTAGTGTGATATTCGTGCTCAGAATACTTAGATTGCATGTGAAACGTGAAAAAGAAGAAAATGTTGATGGTCTCTTCCCAAAAATTATTCTAATGTGCGAGTATGTTAAAACGCAGATCTTCAACATTCTCTCACATCAGAATAATTTTTGGGGAGATTATCAACATTTTTTGTTTTTTTTCACATTATGAACCTCCCGACTAACTCCATCAACTGTGCATGTAGAACATGTCGTTAAAATAATATACAGGCCGGCCATAAAGTCACGCAGGATGTTCAAAACACCCTGTTCCCAGGCATTCTCACCTATACAAATCCAAATACTGTGAATATATTCTCCTTATCATGGCAAATTGTCTGGTATCTCGCGATACCCCCTTGTACAAAGAACTTTGATAAAGATCTGCCTCAAAACAAGTACTGTATTTACGTCACTCAATCTATCTTCGAAGATATAATTCAACTCTTTATTCAACAAATAGTGTTCCAGAGCAAGTTTTTATAAGAAAAACAACTTGTATTCTATTCGAAATATTGATTGGTAGCGTTAACAAATAAATGTAGTCAAACAAAATGTGTACAGTCTATGAATTCTCAATATGACGACCTTGGTTAAGTTTCAATTCTTCAAGACGAACCAGAATATTCTCACAACTTCTGCGCAATTCTGACGGGGAAATGGAACTCATTTCTTCACAAATTGCCTCTCTAAGCTCATCCAATGTCGTCGGACACCTTTGATACACTCTGTGCTTTAGAGCACCCCAAAACCAGAAATCCGCCGGTGACAGATCAGGCGATCGTGGAGGCCATGGACGATCAAGCATCGGCTGATAGTTCTTGTCCCAAACTGCTGCGAAGATAATCAGCCACGCACCTCTTTATGTGAGGAGGCGCTCCATCCTGTTGGAAAGTCGTCTTAGAGAGCATTCGCCTTTGTTTCAGCAATGGAACAACATGACTCTGGAGCATAGCAAGATAGGAATCACCGTCAATACTGTCATTAAAGAAGAACGGTGGTAAAATCATTGTTGACGTAAAGCCTCCCCAAACGGTAATCTTTTCTGGGTGTAGAGATGATGAGACAGAATCTTTTCTGGGTGTAGAGATGATGAGACAGTCACATGCGGATTAGAAGCGGCCCAAATAACACAGTTTCTGGTAAACACACAACCATTCAAATAGAAATGAGCTTCATCAGTCCACAAGATCGAATCAAAGAACCTTGGATCACGCTCACACATCTCTGTGAAGAGGTTTGCGAATTGTAAACGCTTTTCATAGTCAGTTTCCTTAAGTTCTTGGACCCTTTGGATGTGATATGGTCGAAGATGTAATCTCTCATGGAAAATTTTCTTGACAGTCGATTGCGGTACTTGAGTGCTGGCTGCGACTCTTGTAGAGCTACACACCCCTAGCGAGTGTCGCTTCTTCAAATCCGTCAA
The DNA here is from genome assembly GCA_907163375.1 of Prostheceraeus crozeri. Taxonomy (NCBI): domain Eukaryota; kingdom Metazoa; phylum Platyhelminthes; order Polycladida; family Euryleptidae; genus Prostheceraeus; species Prostheceraeus crozeri. Next base: position 53,598 of record CAJQUW010015841.1, on the reverse strand, counting down.
AGTTTCTTCAACTTTCTGAACTGTGGCATCGGAAACTCTTGGGCGTCCACATCGGGGCTCATCTTCAACACTGTCGGTAGTTTCGAAAGTTGGATGAGACGTGAAACTGTCGTTTCACAACAAGGAGGATTCCTGATACCAGTTTCATTTCGAAAAAGTGTAATGCTTGTTTTGGAGAGCAATTGGATTGATAGTAAAATTTCACTTAACTTTATACGGGTCGGTAAATCCTTTCTTTTGTTTACACGTGTGTTCGATCGGTTCTTCGCCGCAAGTGATGACTATTCAATCTGACTTTCACTGACTTGATTTCGCAGTGAATAATTAAATCAGTTCAACACAATTCACAAAAATGACAGTTGGATCAGATGCTAGAACTTTAATTGAATAAGAATGAAGAGTTGAATTATATCTTAGAAGATAGATTGAGTGACGTAAATACAGTACTTGTTTTGAGGCAGATCTTTATCAAAGTTCTTTGTACAAGGGGGTATCGCGAGATACCAGACAATTTGCCATGATAAGGAGAATATATTCACAGTATTTGGATTTGTATAGGTGAGAATGCCTGGGAACAGGGTGTTTTGAACATCCTGCGTGACTTTATGGCCGGCCTGTACTTGTGTTTTACCTTTACAATGTTTTGTAGCGCGAAAACAGTGAAATGATCTGGATTTGTCCACTAACTAACCAAATGACTAATTTAACTATGTGTATATTTAATACTGTGCATTAATTGCTCTATGAAAACAAAACGCAAATCATTACCTATCTTTCGATGTCTGATTGCCTAAATTTGTGCATTGTCTTTTCTTTATTAACACTTATTATTCCAATAATGTTTCTCTCTTAAATATCTTTGATTCACAAGAAATCTGACTGAACTCGACAAACAGCATGAAACTTTTGTGTTGGGTTTACTATAAGTCAGTTCAGTTCAGCTTCATGGCACAGTTTGCAAGGCTCTTAATATATTTATCGACATCCATAGAATTATTACACCCACCAGGTCACCATCCGTTAACGTATCACACTGAATTCATCAAAGCAATGTCGCATTTTTAGTCACAGCCCTGAACAAAATCAGTCGTTTAAATAGACAGTGTCAGACACCTGCTGAACACCGCAGTTACGTATTTATCTGTTAATACGTATTGGAACGTTCCAGATTGAATTGATGTTTACACTTAATCATCACATGTCGTAGTTTTAAAATAAATGAGAAGCGCTGGATGCCATGTACTTCCGCTTCGACAATCTTCCACACCTATTGGATAAAATGCAGTGCGTGTTACACGCAGGAGCTCCATAAAGAAAGAAATCTTCAAATCCTGATAGCAAGAAACCTCGAGCAATGTCTCAAAGAGGCAGGTTCCATGTGTATCGATATGGAAGCATATTACAGTTGATTCACATGCACTGAAGAGATCTCAGATGCGATTCAAAAACTCTTGCCACCACTGAATTCGGTTTCCAGAGATGACTGAAGCCGTCATCTTCAACAAATGAAATGTCGGAGGGTACTTCACATCATAAGGTGCAGCTAATTTCCTCAATACACAGTATGTAACACACTATTAGTCACCTCCAATTATTTTCGCTTTTCAGCTCTAAAAACTATAATTTTTATCAGCTTTGATTATTGATAAATTCAAACTGCTTCTTTAACGTCAAAACACCGATTCGCAACTGAAATACGCCTACTTTGCAGGTAGTGTGCGGGACTTAAGTCTACAGCAAAAGATTGCTGGGCCAAAAACTCAGCCATCTTGCATTAGAAACCGCTAACATGCAAAAAATGAAGGTGACTAATATGTTAACAGCTAATTCTCCATGAACAATTACTAATGCAAATTTATACAGAATGGTTCAACTTGCATTAGCTTGCTCTTAACAAGGGAAGCTATATTCAGGCGGTAAAAAGATAATCAAGGACTCACTAAAAAGCAGGCAAAATACCACAGGGGTGACTAATAATATGTTATAAGTAAATTTGCTGTATCTCGCGCATTACCTGCAAAGTAGGCATATCGCAGTTGCGAATGGGTGTTTTGACGGTAAAGAAACCATTTGAATCTATCAGTAATCAAACCTGACAAAAATTGTAGTTTTTTAGAGTTGAAAAACGAAAAAAGGAAGGAGTGACTAATAATATGCTACACAATGCAGATGCCGATATTTAAAAGTAAATAAATCCGGAACCCCAAACAGAATTCCGCAAAAGTTCAAGTTACAGAATGGTTGCATTTACTTTCAAATCAGCGGAACCTGGAAATCTGGCAAATATAACTAACCACCAGCAACATTATACATTATATCATTACAAAAAAGAAAATTAGGAAAGGAGGGCAAGCTTCATAAAGAAATCTCAATGGCCATATAGTCCACTGATGAAAAAAATGACATTTAGCATGCTTCATTACTCAAATACCAAAGATTCATCACTAATTATCTGAGCGAACCACCACACCTTCGTTGTCAGTGATTAACAAAACATTGCGCACACGTTCCGCAACTTTTCTGACGTGGATTTGAACACAAGTCGACTAGAAAGCCAAACAAGTGCTCTATCAACACGGCTATGCAGTCGGTTCATAAGAAGCGATGATGAAAGCATGTGTTATACCATTGTTCTGCATAGCGGATATTAGAATCCATCACGGAGGAGACACAGAACTACTGCCGAGCCAACCCGTGTTATTAATCAATAGTATGTTTCAGCGAGCAGATACACGTTGTTGGATATTTAACGGACACAAAGGAATTAAATAACAATAGATTCTCTAGAACGGAAATGCACCTTCCTACAATGCCCATTAATGGCACAAAAGTCGCACGCTTTTCCACTTAGAAACACTTGTCAACCTCTGCATGATTGGGCTAGAATCAGTCAAATGTGTAATTCTGAGCTTTTCGTTGGTTCTTCATGCCCCCAACTTTGTTCCCCTGGCAGTGCTGCGACTTAGAGACAATTTCCATTCTAGTCAACTTCAGATAAACAATCTACTTCTTTGACGGACACTAGCCAATCAGTGGTATGACACAAGCTCTACTATCTGCCTCCGTGGCACAGTGGTAAAGTGCTTGGCCAAGAGATCTTCTGGTCTAGAGGTCGATCCCCGAAAGTATCATTGGAAGTGGTCAGGAGGGGCATCCGGACTATAAGATCACAACGCTCCAGAATAAAGTCTGACCATGTGAGCACCGTCCAGATCACTGCAGCAGGCTAGGAGGCCGAGACCCAAATGCTTTGACTGAAACATCTTTATACACTTATGGTTGATATTCTTGAAAAAACTCACACTTCCATCTCGTCCTCGTCATCTTCTTCGTCGTCTTCCAGTTCATCCTCATCCAGGAAGTCTTTGTCTTCTAACTAAAAATACAAATGGAACTTTTTTAGGAAGATCTAGCGGTCTGACATTTATTCATTTTGAGATGAAATCAATAGAAATCTTATTGTGAAACTTCTTGCGCCACCGCTCATCCAATAAACTTTGTTTCGTTTGTTAGTATGGGCCTACATACACGTGCACTCGACGGCTAATGACACTGGCCTCCGAATGTTCCCTGACTTCCTGGTGCTTCGAGTGAGGGAGATTCGAAGACTAGATGTCGATAGCGATGAATTCGAGTGTTAGACAGCTAGACAAGGCTTAAGGCCAGCGAAGTGAACTCGACAGACTTTAGACTACACAGTGTCGACGTACTGTCTTCTTGTACAAATATTTCCAATTATCAGCTGCTGTAGCACGTAAATTATGATTACAGACATTAAAATTTCTATTTCACGATCTTCCAAATGAATGTGCACATGCGCTTGCGGTCGAAAGGATCGGTACATCACTGGCGAAAAACAACCAAACTTATGCAAGCATTTATTAGACCCATTATTAAACCCACAATTTTTAGACCCAACCCAAATCCATTATTATTAGACGCATTTGTTTAACCCACCTATGTCATACCACTACGGGTCAAAGCGATTTTCCGGCATCGCACAATTCATGAAATATTTTTTAACGAAGCACTCATAATACTGCTCAGTGATTCTACTAGTACAACAAAAAAATCAGTAGTGCATTATATATTCCACAAAAATTATAGGATGCTGAAAGAGAGTTAACATCCCAAGTGAACATGTTATGGGAAAGAACTTCAAAAGATAGACTTATGTGGCGGAGCTAAGTTTTTCATATTTTTAGATTAATGAGTTTTTTTGTCGCAATACAATGAAAAACATTTTCTGTCAAACACAATTACAATTCAACTTTAAGAAAGCTAAACTTTTGTGTAAAGAGGTCGTCAAGCTTGTGTCAAGCTTAGTGTCCAATAATGTAAGGAGCGGGTAATGAAATCGGGGCCATTCTTCCTTGTTCTGTCGGTTGAAATGCAGTATGCAAGTACCAACTGCACTCACTTTTGACGTTGTTTTTATTGTATTGTTGATCAGTGTTGAATTGTGAGCGTCTATGAAGCAATGAATAAATATTGAAAATATGCGGCATGGGTAAGCAATTGTAGATTACAATATAAGCCCACATACATTTCAAATATTACACTTCCTACACACAGGCCTACTGTGTGTACCAGCAATTGATTGATATCTATTCACGGAGATGTTTCCTCATTTTTACATGAACATGCTGTATTTAGGGCTGACAACTGCATTCCGAACTAATGATTCATAAGTGAAGCCTTGACTTTACCAAGTTTTTCGCATCTGTTGAAAGTAGATGTTCAAGAAGATGTATTGCAATTTCGAGTAACGTTTTTTGTGATCGATTGCTCATGCATTTTCGTTGATGTCATTGTTTCAGACAGTTGCTCTCATTCTATCTGTAATTCGCGAGCTTTCGGGATATTTACCAGTTTTCAAGCCCGTGCAAGCACAGAGACCTGTAACATACATTACGGGTCTGGAGCGGGATTAACAACGAACGAGTCACACGCTGTATATCATGTTACCCGACCGGACAAAGAATACGCATATTTGTGATCGGAGTAGAGATTGGCGGCATAGAGAGTTGGAAGTCAATCCCTCAGAAATCAATGTGTTGAGAATACACATTCTTTATCATGCACCAACAGAATTAATGCGAAGAACCTGTTTGAAAAGTGTTTGAACCTGTTTGAATGAGTATTTATTGCCGAGATCATTCGCTCATTCTTTTCAGAGGAATACATGAAAACTAGATGGCAACATATCTTGTAAAAGTTTCAGCAACTGAACAAATTTCACACGTGACAGACTAGGAAATGACGCCGCTTCCAACAATAGCATGAATGAAATGCTTTAATAAAATTGTCATGAAGATAATACTACTACTGAAGTGAATACAGTAGCCCTGAAAATCAAGGAGAGAAAAGAAAGAGAACATGAAAATTGGAAAAGTTACAAAGTTACCTATGTAAAGAACGACTATCTACTAACTCTTTCTGTCTACACAGATCAGGCTTAAACCGTAAAATGCACATAGCCTCGAGCGTGCGTAATAAGGCGTACAACTTCAGTAAAAAATTAATGGATGAAATAGTCACTAGAGTGTCTCTAAGGCACTTGCATCTCAAACCCGGATAGTTTTTAAATCCTGGAATTACGGGATTTTCAAGACCTACGAAATCCAAGGATTGCAGTCCATGATTTCATAGGCTGCCCCCCCCCCCCCGATAATCAGACCACGCCTGTTGCATTGTTGATACGCTATCGCCTTTTTACTTCTTCCCCAAATATATTTCGCCCTACATCTCTACTAAGATTCAAACGGAAGATGCGCTGCGATACTGAGATATCGAGGCTTGTGGCTTCTAGGAAACTTTATCCAGCTGGCACTTGGATGGAGTGCATTAGCTCTGCGTGTGCCTCTGAAGATCTTAGGTTTGGGTACGCATTCATTTACTCCAGAGCTGCTTCTACCGAAATAGTATCTGTAGAAGAGAAACATCCCGTCTGACGGCGAGCGACTGCAACTTGTTAGCAAGCTTTTCACCCATAAGATTCTAAAACATGTTTCTCAACCCGTTCAAGGAGTTTAAGATGTGTTTGTGGGGCGGCGACCCACAGATAAGACGTATAAACAATCTAATTCTGCGTAAACATGCGCTTTTTCAAATTTACATGTCAGTTGTTGCGAAATATTGGAATACGTGAATCGAAGTATTCAGATGCATCGACTTTCGAGTTCTAAAGATAACTGCAGATACCATAAAAATGAAAACTGACATTACGCAGATAAGTTTAGAAAATTGAAGCAAGTCTCTCCTGCTAAGAAGACACACCATAAAATGAGCACCGTCGTCTTCATCGTCACTTGATTTCTCCAGATCCAACTCAGCCTTGTCTGAAACAAACGAAGACATTTTTCAATAGAAGTTACACATATTCATCAAAATCAATTATTTTAATTTATTTTTATCAGTTATGGCAGGCAACACATAAAGCCAAACCGCTGAATATAAAAGTTCTGATGTAATTATTATAAGGCATTATTGAAAAATTCTTACAAAATTTTCGCAAGTAATTCAGTCATTTTTAATAAGAATAGACCACTCCTTTTTTAAAGTCAAAAATTGAGGATAAGTTGTAAAAATGCGAACCCAACGTTTCGTTTCGGTCGTCTTGAACTTTATTGATGTTTAATTGTTCTGCTGATTTATTTCTATTACAACGAGGCCTTTCGTCATCGAGCAGCTACGACCAACAAGAAACACATGAAAATTAGATAATCAATATACAAAAGAAAAATGAAAAGTAATAATAAATGGATCACTATCGCTCAGAAAGAGTGAGCGTAATTCTTTCTACACACGCACACATACACTTCGAGGCAGATTGGTGCGCTGCGCTATGATTATGGGTGAAGAATATCAACAATATAATACTTAACAAATAAATAATAAGACGGAATACCTTGCGTGCTTGTCATTGCTTTTTCTGTTGTTTATGAGTAGTCTTGATACACGAAAAATGATTTATAGATGCTATCTTAACTAGAAACGCAATCGCCTCCCACAGGTTGTGAGTAGGCTTATTAGGACTGAGAAAATTCATCTGCAATACTCCATTTCAGGCTTACTAGAATGTGGAATCGACATTTTCATCAACCAATTTTAATAAACCTATAAATGTACCATAAACACACATTTTTCTTTGGTTTACTTATATTTGTCGTGAAATCATTCGACTAGTGGACGAAAACTCAGAAACGTTGCGCTCTGCCTTCATGCGGTTTCTTGAAATCTTGTCATTCAATCCTTATTCTCACGGCAGAGTCATATGCAACACAATCTAGACGAGAAAACTCTTACCGAAAATGTACTTTGAAGATTCAATTTCAGGGTCCACATCTGAAGGAAATTCTTCATCTGAATTGTCATTTTTATCACTGATCTTCGCTTTTTTCTTCGAGCTGAAAATGCAAATTTATTTCCAGAAAATAGTAAATCATTCAACTCAATACATGAATGATTTTTGCAAGTAATAGTAAGAACTCCTTCCAGATGCTTATTATCAAAATATCAAATCGTTAATTCCCGAACAGAGAACGCGAAAATGGTACATGACAAACAATAAAGTCACAAATGCGCATGCGCATTGAGATATGACATGACATAATCGGATCTGCCAGGGTGGAGCCCAGACGTTGGCTCCAAATAAATGAAACCAACTCGTCGCTTAGAGTATTTAGATGCGAATAGCTTCCCTGCAAGCTAGTAGTAAAGAATAGATTTGGCAGGCTACATAATTACGAGGAACCATTATGCTATTGCTTCCACGCTATTACTTTTATTCTGTCGTAAATATTTGTACATTCATGTCCAAATGATTGGTGTTTTGCATGAGTATCAAGTTAAGAAACTGGAAATAATGATTAGTTAGTAATTAATAGATATGACTTTCAACATCTACTAATGAGTAAAAGAAGGGACTGAATCCAAATTTATGGCATATTAAACAATGCGTTGCTTTTGCAGACGTGAGGGTGCCCTGCAAAATTTGCACGTAGGAGTTGTATTGCTAGTTTGATAAATACTGGTAACGTGCAATGATAATTTGTTGTACGAGTATCACAGAAATTGCCAATCGATTAATCACTGATACAATTCATTGCTAACTTTTCACTTGCTAAACAATGGTGACATGTAATATCAGGAAAATATGACGAACAACAAGAAGTCTAATAACGAAAATTTCATCATCATTTCCTCAAATCACAAGTTTTAAAAACCGAAATAAAGCTATTTTGAAAAATAAAAACGATACTATGCAAGACATGCAAAACATGATATTTCAAAATTCGGGTATGTGCGGCCACCCTGGCCACCCTTGCAGAATCATAAATATTGATGTTCAATGATAAGAAAAATGCATTCACAAGATGTTGCTGGGATATGATGACAATAAAATATATTCACGTGAAGATATCGTGAAATTGGCATTTGGATGAATTCATTTATAGCACGAATCGCATTAATCAAAAAAATACAATTACAGAGAAAGAAAAAGTAGAATCGCTCCCTTCGTTCGACGTTTTATATAAAATTGTCAAAAACTCGCCCGACACGCTTCGATCAACCGACAGTTTCAAGGCTCTTGATACTTGTTGATCCTTTGAAGTATTGTGGTCTCCGTGGCACAGTGGTTAAGTGCTTGGCCTAGCGATCCTCTGGTCCAGAGGTCGAGCCCGAAAGTGTCATTGGAAGTCGTCAGGAAGTGCATCCGGACTGAAAGATCACACCGCTCCAGATTAAAGTGTGACTGTGTCGGCACCGCACAAGCTCCCAGTAAAGGGAAGCTAAGCCATAAGCTAAGCCGCTAAGCCATCAATAATTCAATCATTCAAAAACTCGCCCGACGCGCTCCGTTCAACCGACAGTTTCAAATCCCTTAATACTTTCGGTTGAACAAAACGCGTCGGGCGAGTTTTTGACTATTTTAAATTAAAAATTACGTAAAACGAAAGGAGCCATTCTACTTCCTCTTTCTCCACGAAAAATTAACCTCCAAAGCAAGTTTCATGCCGATTTAGCAAATCCTAATTATAAAATAACCTAAAATGTTTCAAACCTTTAAAGTTCTTAGTTGTTTACATACAGTACGTGCACATCTCATTCTCAAACATGCAAAACTGAGGCATGTAAGATTTGTAAGCACACTGGTGGATTCTATGCGAAATGACAGTTACGGACATTTCTGTTTCTGTGCATCGACCAGATTGATAAATTGAACTCAACATTTCATAAAATTTTTGAACTAAATTTGACATCCAGTAGAAGTGCCATTATCAAACATTTGTAATATTGTGTGATTTGTGAATGTGAATTTGTTCTCGAAAATCGTCTAGCATAAATTTTCTATTATATTATTTTCGTATCTAGTGGTCATGTGAGGTTCTATGTCAGTAAAGACCTGCCGCAGTGTAAACGGAGAGGCGTAAATTGGCCTTCATTTCTTCGATTAAATTTTACTTTCATTTATTGAAGCATTGAAGTTATTTTTCTGTGTACTGCACACATTCAAGAAATAAAGCGAACTTCATCGGATGTGGCTAGAGCTTATATGTGTGAGTCGCAAGATTGTTCATGTACTTTCATTAAGACCTCAAAACAAGCGACGCTGACACTGTGCAAAATCAGTGACAAAATTAGCAGGAAACGGAGCTGTTTCCTTTTCAGATAAATGGATGTAAATTTTAAGCGAACACATGCGCTACTTACCTCAATGATCGATTAGACAAACAGTGGAATTGCAAGCATTTTTGTCCACTGTAAATCACACTAAATATGCTCTTCCGCGAGCGGTATTCAACCCTACTTGAACAGGGGGGGGGGGTGGGAGGGAGGATCCTGGAATCCCAAGCTGATTTCTTAGATCTAGCTCTGAAGCTATTACAACTAGGACTCCAATTTTTTGTGACTGAGTTTCCACGTATTTCTGATCAAATTCTGATCTATGATGTCGTCAAATTTTATATGGGAACACTATTGAAAATCAGGCATTGTCGTAATGAACTTGCAATCCATAATTATGATGAATTGACAAAATATGATGAATCGAAAGAAACAGTGCTCTTATCTCTAAATTCACAGGCAAAAAAAGCAAAAGTTCAAAAGTCGTTTTGACGAACATCTTCATAAATTTTCAGTCTATGATCCATACAATTAAAAATGAATGACACTTACATTTTTTCTTCCTTTGAAGCAGCTGTTTTTTTGGCAACAATTTTCGCTATTCTTTTCTCCATACGACCTTTCTGTCTCTTTGTCAAAGGTTTTTCTATAAAATCAAAACAGAAATATCAGACCAAATAAATAAGTTACGATTTATAACAATGCGCTGAAAACTCATATGGAAACTATTTATACGATGTAAATTAAACAAGCGACTGTTTCCATAGTTATATTTTTGCAAGAAAAGTAAATTTCAAAATGAAAAATAAATACTAAGTAAATAAAAACATACAAATGACTATTTATAGTAACTAATGATCACTTCAGCTCATTGTTATCAATCTTCTAACCATTCAACCTTTTCTAAGAACGGTTAGAAAGTCTAAAAGCGAGTAGTACGCGATGATATATAAAGGCTAAATTAGACTCCATAACGCTCGAGTTCCAATTCATGTTTTCTAATGTTTTAAGACATTTTTAATCAACTGACACATGTCATCATAACTTCGTATCATACTACTTATATTTGTTGGAGGAATCGACAGGTATAAGCAAAATTCGCTACATTAAGTGTGTCTTCATTATTATGTCTCTGTAGCTATAGTCTAGATTCGCATCAGAAGGAGGGCTGAGCAAATATGTTTAACGCTGTATCTAAGATCAGATTTGTTAATTTTTATCAAAATTTGCAATGAGTCCAACTTTTCCCGTGAAATATTAATTTATCGAAAATTCGTTGTGAGAAGTATCGGCGTTCATTTTGAAGAATATCAAGTATGCTGCAATGACCTGGTTGAATCAAATAGCCGAACTAAATTCATTGTGTCTCATACAGCTTTACATGGATCATTATGCCAATGCAAAATGCAAAAATTATCGAGAAAAACATCCAAACATATTATAGAAGTTAACGAAGCAAGTAACATATGAAGAAGTGCACGATGAGACTAAGATGTGTTAGATATTGAAATTGAACTCATAGCTAAGTCACATTTGCTTTTCGCAACTACACTGTTCAACATTGAGCAGTGATGCTCAACCATTTTCATGGCACCAATTTAAGCGTCGTTTTTAATCAGGCATTTTTTCGCATCATTTTAAGCAGTAACAATTTAACCAAACTTCCTCTTGCACCTATTTAACCGGTTGAACATTCCTGCATGAATGGATTGAAAACATAGAAGTCATAGGCTACCCTACTGCTATTGTAGTCTGTAGATGAAATGTGATTCTAATGTTTAATTTTCGTATACTTTTATGTGGCCTAATAAACAGTAAGAAAAAAAGGAAATGAAAACTAACAATTTGTCACGATAAATAATCAACAGATAATAATTGAGTAATGTAAGTCTATTCTAGATATGAAAAGAGCGAGGCATCAATTTCTATGCTTTGTAGGTAGATAATTGCTGTTAGAAGTCCACTTAGTATCCGAAGAAGTCTTGCCTGTTTCACAATCCGAGAAGTTGTGTTTTATCCGAGAATCGATTTTACTCCATCAATCAAGACACTCATCAGGAGGTGGAAAGGTGTTCAGGTAATAAAGCATAAGAATTAACATGCTTACTGAGAGACGAGAGTTAAGTGATAAAATGAAGGAATTTGAAGAATATAATGGTTGATAAAGCCTCGAAAACCTTGTTTGTGAGTCACAAGCAAGTTACAGTTGCAAATTGTGACTGTGCAGACAGCTGTCATTGCAGTCAGATTTCGAAGACAAGTGTAATTACATTTCTGAAATAGCAATTATTACCGAATATTTTAACTTCCCGATGACCGATCCCGGGATTCCGGGTTTGTGATCACTATATATCCAACAATGCCAGGCTTACTAGAAAATGCCTAAATTTTAAGCGTTTTTACACGTGCACCCTTTTAATCAATCATTTTTCGGTACAATTTTGTACATTACCAATTTAACCAAACTTCCTCTTGTACCAATTTAACTGGTTGAACATTTCTGACAATGGGTTGCATATAAGTTCCACTACTGTGGAGAGTGACGCGTCTGTCCATCACTTAAGTTTGCGAAGTCACAGCAACAAACCAACGCACACTTACTTATCGATTCTGAGTCTTTGACAATGCCATTACTAGGATCTTGTTGTCGTTTTGCTTTCTTCCCTTTTCCACGCCTTTGACGATCTTGATGACCCTTCCTATTTCTCGACATGATGGCTGAAAAAGAAAATCGAACAAATCAATAACAGAGCTTTCGCATATTTTATCAAGATTGGTGAATCTGTCCTGACATTCTTTAACACTATGGCAGCTTGTCATTGTTTATTTCAAATTCCAATAATTCTTCTAACTTCCAATGATTTCAACCTTCTTAAGCGGTGAAAGGTTGAAAACAGTCACCCATGATTCCCTAGATGTATACACCGGTAATCATCAGATGTTTCATGTTGATGAATCAGGTTTCTGGGTGAGGCGCTTACTGGCTCATTTGTGATCGAACTTCCCTTCATCGTTCTCCTCCGCTCTTCACAATTAAGTTGCACGTTAAGGTGTGACAGATCCAACGTATTTGTGGAATGCGGGTCCGAAACTATAATGGGTCTCGAAAACACTAGTTATGCTTTGGAAGGCAGACCTGATCAGCGGCTCGAAAAAGGAGGTACAGTTCCACTGTCACAGATAGGTGTGGGTAGCTTTACTTAAGCATCAAGCGCGTGTAGCTGCATGCGGTTACTCTATGGTCTACCTGACTTGGAACCATTGCTACAGCAAACGGGCTATCAGCTGTCTTTTAACAATTATCATTTTTTGTCTGCCAGTGTTAGTGTGAAACATATTTTATTTCCAAACAAAAGCATAAAGCATATTATGATGTAGCCTAGTAATTATCTATTTAAAACTATCACAGATTAAATCGATATTTTCGGTGTGTTGACACAATGTGATTAAAACATGAACACAAATATTTTTATTTTCCTTTCATGCAAATACCCGGTGTCAAAGGCAATCAGCATTATGAAACTTAATACGGGGCCGAATTCGATTAAAATCTAATCAAGGTTGCATCATTGATTTTAAAAGAAGCAAAAAAGTCAATACCATCCTTTCCATCTCCTCACCTAGCAGTCACCATTCCACAGACAACAAAAGTTCAAACTTCACCATTGGGAAGTACGCACACCTCACCCAACGCACGCAGCCACCCAATGCAACAACAAACAGCTAATCAAACAAACGCACATTTATCAAGTCGATACATACCTAGAGAACAGACAAAGCAACAAGGCTAAAAAACTGAAACCCCAAAAAGTTCACAAGTTAGAATAAGCACTCGACAGACGAGCAGAACACTGGCACAACTCCTACCCAATAAACCATCCTTCTTGAAAACCATCAACACAAACTCCTCTGTCCATTCTTCTCTTTCCCCCTCTGTAAATCACAACCGCACAATACAAAACATCTCTTCTCTTGCACACATATGAACATATCTTTCACACTATGGGAACTTTGGAATGCCCCCGTCAGGTGAGCTCATCCGCCGCTGGGATCGGGCAATCGGCCACCTTGATCCCCTCCAAAAGCAGGGAAGGGATGGGTAGACACCACGACCAGAATATGCAGCTGCAATGTGCGAACGTGACCACTATTCAGGATGTAGCCCAGTAGTACTTTCTGCATTTCATCATTTCTCGCGTTGCTTATAGTCATTAATTTCCTTTTGAACGTATTCTAAATCTTTCATTGTCTTGCTTCTCTGTTCATTTGTAACTTCCAACAATGCGCATCTCGTAGATTTTTGGAGGCATCACAATCTTTATATCTGTCATCTGTTAAGCCAGTGACGCTTAACTCCCTGTGACCCTAATGGTCATGCTTAGCACCTACCTAACATCAGTTCAGCATACCAGGGACGCTTAACTCCCTGTGACCCTGATGGTCATGCTTAGTACATTATTTTATAAACTCATGCTAACTACTTGTAATCAACAATGTTGACTGGAAAGCATGCACCTACTCACTTAGATGTAAAAATTATTCAACTTTCTTAATTTTATCGTTGTTTATGAGTTACTTACTTGATTTCAGATTTTGATGCTGTTGACATCTTTTGCACACTGCACATAAAATCAATCAATAAAAATATGAAAGAACCGGAAATTTGAGGAAACATAGGAAAATAGGAACAACTTGACAGCCTCCACACATGATCATCTTCAAATGTTCAGTAGGTCTACTAAGGCTTTACAGGATCTAAGGCGAGTCGGGAGGAGAGCACCGGGGCTCCATAACATTGAGTTATACGGGCTGGACTTCATCCTTAAGTGTGCGAAATTGTACAAGGCCGCTTAACCAGTGATCCGTTGTGTCAAAGCTTCCAGGCTCCATTTCATGCGAACTTATATATAAAAAAACACTATATAAGTAAAGTATAAAAAGTATATAAAAAGTAATCCAATGCCAATCCTATGGAAGTCAGTGTCTGACCAGTTGTGCACTCCCTTGATCACACAGAAGCTAACAAAATCAATAATTTTGAAAATTATGAAAAGAATAAATGCCAATAAAACAATAGTCTAGCCAGTCATCAGCAAATACCCCGCCTGGTCGCGTTTTGAACTCTCTACATGGACGCTCAAACCCAGGCGGGCGGGGCATCAATGCGGCTGGCACATCGTCTTCGTGCAAAATGGTGGATTCATAGTAAAACATGGTGGCTCAGACCTCTAACCCACAATGCTGAATCAAGTTTGGGATGACAAGAACTTTTTCTGGTGAAAATTATCCATTTTGTCTTAATGAGTCTCACTCACTCAATCATACCACGATTTAGCATCCCATTCCCATTGTTTCGAGTGTTGGCTGTCTGGAAACGTCGGTCAGGTCTGATGACGGTTCTCCACGCGTTCCGATCGTAAACGTCGATGCGCAACATGCGCCCCAAGGTTTAACGTCCTGAAGTTGGATCGCACCTCTTCTTCGGTCGTCTCCTTTGATTGTGTCCTCAACTTCTTTGACCAGGAGTCCTCTTGCAGTCTTTGCACAAGACCATACTAACGGAGTCTTCCCCATCGAATGACAGCTTCCAATGGATGGATGTCAAGCCGCCTCCTGAGATCATCAGTAGGAACCCGATCAGCTAGCCGTTCAGAACAGATCCATCTGATCATTGCGTTGTCGTTGCGGCTCAAACGATTGAGGTCCTCCATAGTGATTGGCCACGTCTGCCTTGGCATAAATCATCACACTTCGCACACACATGTTGAAAGCATGGCCTCGACTTCGGGAGGAAATGCTGCTGTTGTCAAGAATAGGAAGGAGCTCTTGAAAATGTTTCCATGCACCCATAAAACCTCGTCGTGACAGCATCACTGCAGCTACCAAATTGACCAAGCATATCTTCGAGAATTCAAAAAAATTGTGGAGTAAGTTCATACAGATTTCAATCTGAACATGGATTGTTGTTACTTGCGGGAGAGAGAGAGAGAAAGATCGCGCACCATATTCTACAATTGAAGTTGGGATAAGCTATCAATGGTCCCGTAATCCCTGAGAATTTGTGGTGGATACATCTCTTGCAGCCGACACAGTATATCGAGCTTCTCCCCACGCAACTGCCGCACGGAAATCTGCCAGTGTCCTTTGGCGATTGATCATCCCGGTATGCGCAGTACATGACGTTGGTCTTGTTCAAATTAACCCGAAGACATTGTGACTAAATCAGTGCATCTATCAAGGTCCATGTCATTTCCAAATCCAACATTCGTTGATCATATCTTGTTCGAGTTTGTTGTCGACGACCTGCGCCATTATGAAATAAACTAGGCCGCATTCCACATACTTTCATAAAATAAGACTTAGGAAATTCTCTCATAATCGGATGAGTTTCATTAGTGTAAAAACAAGGATAGGGCCTATAGCAACAAAGATGTCATACTTTGGTACCGGGTAATGACACCACACGAAAACCTGGCAGCAAATCATCTACCTGATGTAATCGACTTCAAATATGTACGTTTCACAATCATGGGAATAAAATGCAGATCTATGAGGGATACCCGTATTGGCTTACCTATAGGCCAATCTTGGTGAAGTTTAGAAACACTAGCGGTGTCTCACCACAACTGAACCGGCATAATTTTTGTCTCGCAGCTCTTACGTTTCACCTATGAGAATACCTATAATTGATTCATAAATTGGCACGACAAATCATCAGCAGTGAACAAAACTCTAAGCCGAGCACTGATTTGATGAAATGTATATCTCTTCTTATATATTAGATTGCCCTGAGTCATTGGAAACAGGTTTGCCTCACTTCGGAAATCATCAAAAATTCTCACAACAGGACATACGATCAAAATAGAGAAAGCAACGATAAGACGCATTCTGTTGAATATTTTTTGCTGTATTGAGTTATGTCAAAACTTAATACCTGAGAAGCATGCACCGTGGTAATTGCCACGAAAAAAGATAGTGGCTATTTATCTTATTACGTGGTAACAATAAGACACCCACAGGCTACTGTCACCACTTCAGAAATTTCAAAGTGCACGCTGTCACAGCGATTCTGATTGTTGAGTTGTTGAGCATAATCCATGCAATACATATCCAAGTCATTAGATAAATGAAATTCACATTCTTCTCTGAAATAATTAGATTTTTGGATGATCTCACAAGCACTGATGATGATATTTGAGTGATCTCACGCATTATAATGAAGCCAATGAGTTACAAGTACATGTTTATCAGAAGTGAATTTCTTTTCATCGAAAGTGTACCATAATCAGTAGATCTACGGACGTATTTTGCTTGGATGTGATTATTCAAAAATTCGTCTATTTCTTAGAGGAAATTCTGCTATTTCTCATATGATGATAAAAATCATCCCAGCACCTATTTATAATAGAATATAATGCTTGCTAATTTAAATTATAAATTGAAGTAGTCCTAAAAAGGACTGATGGCGTTCTCCAATCCGCAAGTATACAAAGCAGGGACGCGGAGTCGGAGTCGGAGTCCTATCAAATGACACAAACAAATTATTTGTCCTCGTGCATATCTGTCACTGTCTTGATGTCAACTTTCTCCGTCAAACAAAAGTACAAAGACACTGCTGCATGCAAAGCTTGTAATTGTTGATGGAATGAACCGTGATAGTAAAAAAAGGATTGTCTTTTCACTCGGTCATTTAGTAGAGAAGACAAGCCTTCCTACCTCGATCACACCTATGCACCAAAGGTTACATCAGAGCCAAAAATGAAATGCTAGTTTGTTTGAGAACATTACCTCTTACCCTCACGTTAATCGTGTGTGATGTCTCCTCCAAAGCGCATATTAAAATCAAAAGTGTACTCATATTTCTTGAAGAACGATGGGGTATTTTCCCCCCTGGTAGAAACTGGAGAAAACCCGTGTAGAGCACACATCAACAAGATGGGAGGAGCCGAGTCGCATGCATCCAACTTAAAGCGACATTCAATAAACACCCATCGAAAATGATTGATACAGCAATGATCACTGAAGATAGGTTCAGGTAAGCCTATATTGATCTGTGATGCAGGTTACCAGTTTTTTCAAAAAACTAGGCTATGTATACTTGCCACCCAGAGTCGGAGTCCTATCAACCTCGGAGTCGGAGTCCTATCAAAATGATACTGTAACCATAGGTTTAATCAGTTCTTAAAAGAACTCAATGGAGCTTTCTCGTGGCAGCGAATTGAAATTGATCAGCTTTGGCCCGGTATCTGGTAAAAATGGAAATCTTAATACTTGTAAAACTACTCATTCTTACTGCTAATATACTAATACCATAGATTACAAACACTGCCGCATACACGTTCAAAACAGACAGACGTCTAATATACTGTACCGGCTACAGATGCTGATAGTGGAAATAGAATAGGACAAAGGTCACCATAGGTTAAGGAAATTAATAATGGATATTATAAAACAACTAGAGACCGATGAATAAAAATTGGAGAAGTGGAAGTAAAACATGGAAATACAACGATGCCACTACACCGATTAACAGTGAACTTTATCTGACACTACACATGGTGGATAATGGCAAGATTGGATAAGTGGAAAGTGGATAATGGAGGTAAACAATAGAACTATAATGACACTCTACTACACCAAAAGCAATGAAGCTACACACACTATACCTAAGACAACGCAAGGGAAATACTATTTCTTCACTTGAATTTGTTATCGCCATTTTCTTCATCCGTCTATAATAGGCCTATCTCATGTAGTCCCACATTCCTTCTTTTGAAGTACCTACAATACATCGACCACTACTTCAACTACCGATTAAGGGATATAAAACATAATACTGTAGTCCGTCAGTCATCAGCAGGTGCTCGTCTAGTTGTGTTTCGACCCTTTAACATGAACACTCAAACCCAGACGAGCGGGGTCCCACACATAGTGACTGACAAAATACTGAATAGGTATTGATATGTATTGTAAGATATGTCAGAAAGATAAATCAGACCATTCAATTGTTACGTTACCAAATGTAAACTCATCCTGTCATTAACTTCATCCTATCAATAAATACAGTATGCTTTTTGCGATCCGCACATGTAAACAAATTCTGCAGGCCTACATCAATCTTTGCCTTTTCGATTCCCACAAGTAAACAGATCCTGTTCATCATCGAATCCCACAGACATGTAATCGTTGTGTGATAAATATGTAATCCGCCTTTGCACAAACTTCGCCTCATACATCAAGACTTAGCAATGGGAGCTCAGTTTTCACTCTTCACCGCCCCCATGTGATGGCCACAAGTCAATGTTATTCGTTTATTCACCTATACAGCAAGGCATTAAGGAAAATGTGAGCCGTTTGGTGGTCGCGTGCGTCATTGAAATTCACAGAGTGAAGTGCATTGTCGAGCCGAGAAAAGACCACATTTGTAAAGCAATTCATTATGCCTTGTGAGAGCCTTTTCTGTGCAACTCAACAAGTCATGCTGAGAATAATATCTAGATTTCATGAATTTTAGCGTCTTTCATGCTACAAAAGTGAATTTCGTTGTTATTTATTTATGTATGTACAGCACGATTAATGCATTGAGAATCATCAGCTCAAGAATCTGAATCGTCGAGACAGCATGAATTTTGAAATTTTTTAGAAAGAAGCAATAGCCTAAGGGTGTCTTTTTGCTGCCAGTGATACAGTAGAGACTGCCCGCGAAAAATTGCACCAGGTCAGCCGTTGAGAACATCCCAGTTTTCACGGCTCAATCCAGATAGCAAACAAGCCATAGAAGTGATTGCAAAATTATGTGAGACCACAAATGAATCATCGCTCTGTTTTTAATTAAAGCTAAGTTATCGATTTCACATAACACTTGGTGGTGTTACCATCAGAACAAACCATGAATGCCGTTACTTTCATCTCTGGTCGGTGACCAGCTTCCTTTATGGATCAACATAATCAAACCCACTTAAGACATTAATACAACAGACAATTAGTTTAGCTTGGTCAGCTGTTAAGTACGGTAGACAAAGTATTGTTTAAAATTAGTCTGTAGTCAAGCCAATTTTCCAAGATCAATCATAATGAAGAAGCTTAAAGCGAAAAAGCAGCCGCGACCACCGATGGATGCTTCTTCGCTGCTAGTCGGGCTGAAGTGCTTTCGAAGGATTTCAATAATCACATGTGAAACCCATGTGTTCTAACTCTCAAGGTCCAGCTGTTAAAAAAATCAAGATGCTGTTATAGAATTAATGTACTGCATTTAAACATAAACGTATAAAAAGCGAGTAGCTAGATATTCTGTTGTTAGTACCCACATTCCACACGAGTCTTTTACACTTGACAATCTGAGACAAACTAAAATGGATCATGCAATTACTCAATTAATTATCGGAATGAAAGTTGGTCGCAATCAGTGTGTTGATGGCACAAAAGGACAGATGGGTCTATTCTAACCGCTCAAAATAGAGTATATAGTAGGTAGAGTGTCGATTCAAACGAGTATCTATACACAGTTAAACTTTTTGCAAGAACGAATTGAGAAATTGTATCAGCAGTTTTCTAAAAAAGGCTGAATTTTTGCAAAATATTCCTATATTTACATACTATCGAGATAAATCCAGCTTATGTTAGATGAAACCAGCTGGATTTCAAAAGGAATGATTATTTGCCAACAAGCATCTTAATTAAAAAGGAAACTAAGCTGATGATCAAGGAAATTTCATAAATATTGAATTTTCAACGGCATGATACTATTCTTGTTTCTGTATTGCAATAATCATCACTCAAGTTCGTGTACAAAATGTTCTCCACAAGTATAGAAATTTGCATATGGCACATTGGTCTCAACTCATGTTCATTTAATGAAATCGAAACTGCATGCCCATTGGGGATTTAATAAATGCTGAGTTGCTATCCTGCCTAATGTTCTCATCTTTCTGACATAAATTGGATTAGACAATCCAAGATAAAATATATCTTTTTCCGTAAGACACAATGAAACATGAACCATTTGTCACACAGGTTTGACCTCTTTGGGTTTGACAGCAAACTCTCGACAAGAGGAACAGTTTCATCCAAAGACAATGGATGATAATAAAGAATGTAAATCCGCGAGAATTTGGAAGATTCTCCTCAAAATGTACAATATTTGTTGCAGACAAAATAGCAGTAATAAACAATACAAATATAATTTGCTGCAGTATAGAAGAGCAAGATACCGCAACCGCAAGAAATTTACGATTACATGTATGATGAAATATGGAAACTGGTGCAGGAAACCATTGTAGAGCAATTGAAGGAAACTTTTATTTCAAATTGTCCCTAAGGTCGACACATTATCATGACTCACCTCTCAAACTTTTAATTCGCAAGCATTTTATTTATTCACAAAAAACAAATTCAATAATTATTTGTTGAAAGACTTGTAATTTAACTGCTTGTCAACACTGTTGTTGACACACTTGTTTAACTGCTGTTAACACCGATGATATCACTGAGGCAGCAACAGAAATCTTGTGCGCGGATTGAAACATAACTTTTGTGGAGCTCAGAATGCTCGAATACACGTATAGTTCTGCTTCGAATCGAATAGTAGATACCTTAGTGCTGCTATCTGCTCCCTTTTCTTTACCAATTAGTGATCGATAAACAACTGTTGACAATCTTGGTGGGATTTGCTTAATAAATGACATTA
This sequence comes from Prostheceraeus crozeri, assembly GCA_907163375.1. Classification (NCBI taxonomy): domain Eukaryota; kingdom Metazoa; phylum Platyhelminthes; order Polycladida; family Euryleptidae; genus Prostheceraeus; species Prostheceraeus crozeri. The sequence continues at coordinate 32,282 of CAJQUW010015841.1, read as the reverse complement.
CCCTGTAGGAACGAATCTTGCGAAAAACTGGCGGATGTCAGCTGCAGAATATCATTCTACAGTTCAGTCATATTTGCGGCATATTCGCATGCGAAGTTCACCGGCGACAATTCGCGCTCTAAACAAAGTGTTTAAATATTTGGCTCTATATGCCACCTTTTACTTTTGACTCTCTCTCTTATTTTCTTTAGCAATCCGCCTCTACAGCCGAGGCTCTATTTTCTCCCTCACCTCCTCACCATCCCCCCCGTACATATGGCTAATTCATCTAAGATATAAGTGCAGACTATCAGTCTTTGATAATGACAAGATTATAGAGAATCCGCTTATATCAATTTTCATAACATCACTTGACATTCAATAATTTACAATAATGACAAATATTTGAATAACATCATAGTATTTCCTGCGACATTTCTGGAAGATAAATACTTTTTTAGTTTAAGCCTTCGTGAATTAAAAAAGATCCCTTTTATCAGATCAGACTGAGTATACAATATATTTTCATGTGAAGGTAATATACGAACATTACTACTTACCATTAATTAGTTGCTACAACATCAATTTGCTCAATTTCCGCTTAATTAAGATACCTGCTAGCAAATGTTCATTACACAAATAACTTTCATGCTACCGTATTTAGTGGCTTCACGTCGGTAGCATATAAACACAGGAATAATCTGCAAAAAATTAGCTTCTTAAAAGTTGATCTCCGGTATTAACAAAAATTCGAGTTCTGATACTATCGACCGCTACTTTGACAATTTACTATTACCAGACCTTCCGATTCTCACAGCATTCATTATCATGACTTCAGAAGTGCTCAGCAAACAATTGGGAACATATTATTTTGTTCGTTTTTCAGCTTCATAAACTTCTTCGCTTACACCTCACACGATAAAATTGTCCCTGCGTTGCTCTTTTAATAACCTTTTAGCTTCATTCTCAATAATCACCTGCTTTAGAATGTCACTTTCCTTCGGTTTTGTTTCTCTGTCACTCTGTGCAATAATGATAGTTCCGTTTTATTTTACCGGTAGGCCTACTTCATTTTTTAATTGAAGATTCAAACTTTGGAAGTACTTCTCCACGTTATATCAAGACTCTTTTAGCAATGTGCATCATTGATTGATGATGCTGAATCATGGTCATTGATTGTAAAACTTTCCTTGCGTCTTCTTAGCATTATAACAAGATGGATTGGCAAATTGAATGCAGTGGAACTGAAACAAAAATAAAGCTCGTTACAGAAATCGAATCTCTGAACTCGCATGTGCAGCTGGAGGCAATTTTTCACTCGAACAACGGCTCCACCGCAACAACTGTAATTGATGACAGTTAACGCTCTCTTATTGATCGGGAAAGTGTCTGATCTTATGTGATTGAATTTCATGCCATTTGATTGTGGAGGTGACGATTGTGATTGTGATTGATTTGATTGTGACGAGCACTTGCAATGCTGAGCATACAAATTCAGATTTTTGAGAAGGAAGCGAGCCTTAAATCAAGGAAAACATATCAATCGCAAATACGCTGTTGATGAAGTAAGTACTTCTTGACGATCAAAAATGACGCAAAAATTAAAAAAACCGTTGATTAGCAGCAGAGAAAGCAGGAGAAAACACAATTCCTGATAGATAATGACAGTTGAAGATGAAACATGTGATTCAACTAGCTCCTTTCAAAAACCGTCAATTATCTCCAATACGCATACCCTGATTTGAAAAGCTGTCAATAGATAATCTGCAAGAAAATCAAGAACGTGAACGTTTTTGCAACATGCAAATTGCGTAAAAGACTGCGACTAATGAATAAGTCAATTGCATGTGATTCACATTCAATACTGAAATCCGTGGAACAATTCAATTACCGGTGCAGTGGCCTAGTGGTTGAGTGCTCGCTCTGCGTGCGGGAGACCTTGATTCAAGTCTTGGTCGGGTGAAACCGAAGACTTTTAAAATAGGTAGGCCTATACACTCTGCTTTCTTGCTGCACTCAGCACAAAAAAGAATGAGAGTGGATAAATGACAACTCGGCCACATGGAAAAGAGGCCCCGTGCCTATTGTGTTTCTGAGTACAAATCAAATTAAGACACGACACGGTCAAAAAATTCGAAGGATCCAGGAAACGGAAGACGCCAAAGTTAAACAATTAACCTAGTGGAGAATCTTGTAAATAATTAGGTAATTAAAAGTCATGAATGAATGAAATAATACTGACAACATAGAGTAACCTACTGTAGTATAGAGCAGGTACTGAAACACGTATATTGCCAAGTCTACTCAACTAAAGACGGTAAGGGAAATAAATTAAAACTTATAAACGATTTAATTTTTATCAAACAAGAAAGAAACCTAAAAAACCAAAATTAAGTTTGCTATGTATGGAGTCATCAGGGAGGAACCATGTGGCTGCATGAAGCAAGGTTTCGGCCCCTAACCTCCAACCTATACCACATGGCGGGGCCAGGCCAACCATATCGAATGTACGATATGGAAGGTCTCTCCAAGCCTGAGGAAACATAGCAGAAACGATGTTCATTTATTCATTCTTATTTTTTAATTCGAATGTTTAGCGCCAGTTACATAGCAGACCTGCGATATTGTTAGTAGAAAACTGTGCACTTTGTATGTCTCAGACCACAGTTTATCTCATAAATGGGCAAAACATTTAACTAAGCTATACGTTGCAATTCAATATAAGATCACAAAACTGGCATTTTTGACCATTAATAATGAAGCGATGCACATTATTTTTAAAATGTTTGAATTTTTTAAGCAGGGGGCCATATAGACATGTACATTTATATTTTGATGATATCGAAGCAAGCACTATATTCTGATTTCTAACCCCATTTAGGCCTAATTAGTTGCTATTTGCGCTTATTTATCTCTACTTTGCAGGGAAAACACTGATTGATTAACGCGTTGACTTGGATTGAAATATTGAAATTCGAAGATTGCAGTCTGTAGTCTCTCATCTAAGATTTTTTCCTCGTCCAGATTTTATCATCAATTCAGACAAATTTCCAATTGCTTAACAATTCATAGTTGTAATGTGCACTTTATGTTACTTATGTCTTCACAGTAGTAAGCAGAATACTTCATTTTTATTAACGATTGTACAAGCAATAGTAGAATTTCTCACGAAGGAAAAAGACAGTCAGGAGATTTTTCTTATAACCTTTCAGATAATCAGCAAGCTTGTCTACAGAAATTCATCAAAATATTCGCCGTTCAAGTTGAATTTGTCACTTCAGTGTATGTAAGCCCTACAATCATACAATTTCACAAGGATTATCATATCTTTACAAAAAAGCAATTTTTACATTCAATTTTTTTGATTTTACATTTTATGTCTTTGCAATGTAAAATTTTTCATTTCCTTTTTGTTTTCGTTTTTTTCAAAATGTCAGAGAATGCAGATCCACAATATCTGATATGAAATAAATTCATAGCAAATCGATCAGAGAAACATTTCCTGCTAACCAAGACCCAGCGGAAGCGATTTTTAAACCTGTAGGAGGTTCAAGCTGGAGATGATTATTTATATTAATTTGCCATTCCAGGTTTGTTATCACTTGATTTCCCTCGTTGACATCAGTAAAATGTTCAAACTTGTCATGCGCTATACTTCATCACATTCTCATCGCGCATAACTGTATTTTTCTCGGAGCCTACACTTTTTGTGACTTTTAGTTTCTACTATGTTCCTGAGTTTGAAAGGAGCAACAAAAACAATTTGCTGCGACCGTGTAGTAATTTATTCCCAATATTTCGGCTCAGCCTTTATCAAGGGATGCAGAAAAGGAATCTATACTGAATGTCATTAAGAAAATTTAAGCTAACCTATTTATGAAATACAATTCCTAGAAGCTTAGTATAGCATGGACATTGGGACATGCTAACGTGTTCTCCCACAGAAAAAGTTTTCATTACCAGACATGTGCAAAACGCGTTGATATTCACTGATAAAATCATTCTTAGAAATAAAATTATGCATGTGTGTCGGATTGATCTGTGTCCAATAATATTAGCGCTCATCATGACAAGCATGATTATAAGCCAAACAAATAAAAAATCGGAGGATGGAATTGTGTTTTTTCACATAACTACAAACAACAAAACCGTTTTTCGCATGAAAATGTGGATGCAAGTACGGAAGTGACCATTGTACTGATATCACGTGTAGTCTTTAGATGATCACTTCCAAATCGGAGAAATCGACTTTAGACTGTGGTGCTGCCGTTTGAAAACGTCTTAAACTAAACTTAGACGTCTCCGACGTTCTTGACCGGGTGTCACCGTTTGACTGCTGTTTATCCACATTATTAGCCACATGAATGTGCCTTCGTTCACAGGTGTAACCGCTGACGAGTCTGCTTGAATAGCTATACTGAAACAGGTGATTGAAATTAGACATTGATGAATAAGTAGGCCTGCATCATAAATCAGGCAACTTCTGACCGCAAAACGAACCCTTTCTGCATGCAGTCCTTCGCACATGAATCTCTGCAGAACCCTTTCCTGTGGCAAATGGAAAAACATGTACAACTTCATAATCAGTCATGGGTGCATACATCAACCACAATGAACAAAATCAAACTGCATGTTTATGATCAAATGTCAGGCGCGTGCGGTGGTGTGTTTGCAGTTAGGGTGGTCGCCGCTCTTATATTTTAAATTTATGCGGCTTTTACCATATTAGTTTTAATTTATTTATTATGTTTAATTTACTATTTAATTAATACTTCTCTCATTCTATCATTTTATATTTTTTTACCTTTATGTTTTTACTTTATTCTTTCTTTTTATTCACTACATGTATCTAAGGTTCTATTATAAAGTATCAAGCATCGTTTTGTAGACCATCTATTGTCCACTGACGCAAAAACTGTAAAATTCAATGCATACATGCGAGATAAAAATCGATTTCTTCTTCAAGAAGATGTCACATGGTTTCAATGCACATGAAATCAGATTTATTGTATCGTTGAAAAGCTTTGATGTCATGTTGACATGCATTAATAATACAAAAGATTATACTCAACTGAGTTCAAAGTCAAGCAATAAAAAATGCAGCCCAAGTCGACGCCATGTCATCACAGTAATTTGTTAACATTCGGCTTTGACAGTGGAACGATCGTCATGTCGTCACGTATTTGATCACTGTCTTCCTATCTCCCCTCCAGAAAGCTATCAATCGTCAGCTACTGTGGAATAAAAGTCAGATTTTTATTGTCGGTCATAACTGTGTGAGAATGGAAGGGAACAACTACCAGAGAATTTCACTTCTTAAAATGGTCAAATTTGGAAAAATTGCTTATCAGGAACCAAACGGGGAAAAATTCAAACTTCAGCTGCTTCATAAAAATGCTACAAGTGTTTCTTAACGCACAACTAAGTCTGTTGCGATCTTTTGAAGACCGATCTTTGATGGACCGAATACCCTGCGTATTGTCCGCGACCGTCCTGGGAATGATTTCTGACGGAAGGAGCTTCAACCGCTTACACCGCTTACTTTAGTTTGTGCAGACAGTTCACAGTCTCTTGTAGGCCTACTTGGCGACATCACATCATTGCCGCTTGTCATTGTACAATGTAGGGTATATCCCTGGTAATAAAGATCATGAAGACTTTTCGACTTTTGGCATATTCCGGATGCTGCTGCCTCAGACAAGCTAAAAGCATTCCCTAGCATGGTGATTATAGAACATTTTCGATTGGACTACTTTCACTTTGATTGCGAGTAGGAAAATACGTAAATTTTACATGAAGGTTTTTCGGTAATGCCGTAGTGCAAGATGTGCGAAATTATTAGTGTCGAGGGAGCAAACAGCGCATGAGCGAATGCAATCAGTCTAATTACATGTCTTATAATAAGTCAAATTTCTTGGCAGACTGCCTACCACTTCTAACAATTAGATGCTGAATGGCAGTCTATTTTTCGAACCATAAGTCGGAGTGGCTGTCTATTAGAAGAGGCGTTCTAATTTAATTTTTGCGGTAGTTAAGGAGCAAATGATGCGATTAGCCATTAGCCATTTCATTAGTTAAAACTCTACTGCTTTGGTCGTGTGATAATTATGAACATTTTGATGCCTCAACCATCGCCCTACTACTGAGGCATTTCGTCAAACACGTCCCACTGTTGGCGGAAAACGGAATTCTCCTTATTTTCTCCTGACCTAAACCAATAACAGTAAACTGCACCAAATTTTATATTCTCGTGACGGCAAATTAGAATAACGTATTTTTTTGTAAACTAAAAGTCATCATAAAAGTCAAGCAAACTGGAGTCTAGGGTCAAAATCTTCACGGTTATGTAAATTTTCTCATTTTCGTCTTTTGAGCTGCTTGTCAGATTCCTTATAATCCGAACAGGAAGTCCTTCGATAGAAATCTGCCAAAAAAGCAAGCTCACATAGTCCAGAAAGATTTATCAACAAGAGATCACTTTCACAGTATCAATTATGTATAGCTAATCTAGAAATGCAACGAATTTATGTCAAGTACTGATGCTAGCCTTTCGACTTATTAGTGAGAAGATTGCTGTGAGGAAAATGCTGTTTCTTTGAAAAGTGTTTTCATCTTTATTTAGCTTAGGGCCTATGGCTGTCATGAATCAGCATCAAGTCACACTTGCGACCTGGAATCTTTAAATAGATCATTAAATCGTAACATATTTCATGTGTCTTTGACTTGCATAAACTTCCATCAAAGAATCTCTTTCAAATCATAGCAGTCAATTGCAACAGTCATGTGAACCAGGTTCAGAAGAAGCAGCAAATGACGCCACAATATTTGCCATGACCTGAACAATGGTTTGTCCTGATTATCAATGAGATGCGACCGGCCAACATAGGGTCAAATAAGTCCGTGTGGTCTCTAGTGTTTGTATAAGAGATAGTTGGAATACTTTGTATTTCAATTTGTCCAGTCGCAAACGGTTATTCAGTATGGATTAACAGTCTAATCACATCTTGATTACCTCAATGCAAGTTCACCAGGAAACATTTTCAAATCTATAAAGCAGCGGAATTACTTGATCAAATTAAAGATTCGATTTATGAAGTGACGATATGGTGCCTTTGAATTGTAATGTTTTGCCATCTACCTCAGCTATGCAGCAATCAACACCTCCTCCACCTCCAGAGATCCATGATGAAGAAATGCCACGCGCGAATCGTGAAGCTCTCATCACGAGGAGAGCCATGAAAGGCATTTTAGTTGCTTTATTCATTGGAGCAATAGTGAGTCAGACATTGATAGTCGAATTTCATTCAAAAGTGGACTAAAGTGTTTGTTAAGCGTAAAAGTGATTTTAAAATGGCTCATAAAGATGCCTGCCATACGGTAGGATGATGAGTTTAAGGCACGTGTGACGTGTGAGTCACTTTAGCTATTTATATACTCAACACCATGACCAGTTTTCAGATGATTGACCCTTCTAAATCGGATCCGTGTAACCAGAAAGGGGATACCAATGGGATATCTCTCTCCCCAGTTTTCCAACTTCTTTAAGATACGCAAAAATGAATCATGCGTCGTAAAAATTCAGTCTAGTGTATTTATTACCCACATGCTTAAAACTATACAAATAGGAAATGTACGTTTTGAATTAGAGATGATAAAGTGAAGTGTAGCGATGTCAGCAGCTCCATCTGAATTTGTCTATTTATCAGTATCAATCAAATCCCGAATGTGGATATACAGTTTCGATTATGCAAAATGAACTCGACTTGAACACAATTTGGTATTGATACCAAATGTGAGATATGCAAAAGTTTGAAGTTTTGAAGAAATTACCACGGTTGACTGATCATGATAGCAATACAGAAGGAATAACAGTATTTTACTGATCCTCCTTGTCATGACAACCTAGGAGAGGTAATGTTTGTTAAAGTAACTATTCGATGGGTTGCCATTACTTTAAAGCTCAGCCTTGTTACAATAAAATTGTTTTCACAAGCGTGATCATATCACAAACTACTTGCCACTGAAAGAGCAAGACATCATAATCAAAGAAACTGACAAAAATTTGCTATAAGAGATGTAAATGGGTCCACATTACTATTCAGATTCAAGAAATGACGCCCTGTGAATCATAAAATCATGCCGCTGAAAATTGAACTAAAAACATGACACCTCAGCCAAGAAGCTTTCAATAAGATCTCAGCGTTTCCTCGAGAACAAGACTTGCAGGTATTTGCATTATAATGCAGGTCATGAAATTTCCTTGATCATAAGCTTAATTTTCACTTAATTAGGATGATTGTTAGCAGACTCATTCTTTTTGATATCCAACATGTTTCATGCAACTTATATGTTTGGTTCACGTAAATAGTATATAAACTAAGGAAAGATTTGCAAAAATTTAGCTTCTTTAAAATTGATCAAATATTTTTTAGAGCGCATGAATGTTATCTCCGCGAAAAACTGAATTAATTGCCACAAAATTTTTTTACTGTATATAAATACTTTTTTGAGTCGACACTCTACATCCTACCAGTATATACTTACTCCATGGTCTTTTTGACGCATTCTGAGCGATGACATTTGATTTCAATCAATATATTTCGTGATCACTCGTGAAGTGACAATAACCAAGGCCATATCCCTTAAACTGGCATACTTAGCCATATTTTTGGCTTTTTCGAGCTTCTTCCCTCTGATTTTGATGTTCCCATAATTCAATCGCCCCAAAAGAGGATGTAGCACAATAAGAGCATGCCTTTTCCAATGGTGGTATCAACTTTTATCAACTCTGTAATCTTGTTTCTTCAAAGAGCATTTCAAATTTGAATTCTACCTTTTTCAAAAATTGGTTCTTTGAGCATATCTTATATAAACGATGAGTTTCGTTTAATTCTCACATAAAGACGTCCAAAGACTGGGTTGGGAGCATGTTTGACTGCATTACGAAAGTTAAATGGGGCTGAATACGACTCAAATGGGGATTTTTAAAAATCCATTTAAATCATAAATAGCCGTCTACTGTCTTAGTTTATGTTGGCTATTGCAAAGCTTTCGCTCTCTTTGGGCTATCGTGTAGACAAAATTAGTGCATTTTATGTTTTGAATCTATTTTCTGCAGCATAAATCTTATGCGAGGCATTGTCAGATATACATGTACATGTAAATCTAATGTGAGCAGTGTATGCATAATATTGCTACCAGTAAGACGAAGATGGAGAGGATGTAAAGTCTGAAGTGATTATTATTTTTCATTTTTTGTAAGGTTTTGTTGGGGAACCATAGTACACAATTTTTCATGATAATTTGTTATGCTTCATTAATTTCGGCCTCCTCTTAGCCTATCATCAGTAGCAGAGAATCTAAACATATATGTTGGAAATTATTCAAAACTTAAGTTACATAAATAATAATTAAAAAATTATTGCCATCTTGTTTACTTGGTTTCCCAACAATACCCTACAAAAAATGATTAGCAATGGCCTCTTCAACACTTATTGTTCATTCCAGTTATGTTTAGTTATAATAATGGTAGTGCATGTACATACAGTTGTCTATACAAGAAGTCAGTCATGATGAAATCAGAAAAAGGACCCCTCCCATTTTTTTGAAAGTTGCATAGCAACAAAAGCTAAAGATTCTGACATGTTTAGTCTACACAGACTATAAGGCCAAATAAATAAATAATAGCACATTTAAATAATAATAAAATAAAATAGAGCAATAATAAAAAAAAAATAAAGAAGGCTAAAAAAAGCAGACTACAATCAAATGATGACAGCTGCACAAGTGGATTATCATAAACAAATTTGTCAGTGAAAGTAGCTCAAATCTGGTCAGATCTTAGGCCTGGTATTTTCACCGCAATATAGCGGCATTCGACATCGCTAGTAGCAATCGCTGTTTTTTGTTTATCAATAATTTTGTGGTCGAAATTGCTTGTGATAATCATTTGATTACTGTTTGCTATCATCGCAAATTCACTAGGCACACTCTTCTTGTCTTCGTGCCGTAAACTAAAATCGTGTTTCCTATAGCGAATCCCCTTGAATTGGGCGACAAGAAGTAAACAATAATTTAAGGTATGAAATTTAGAAGTTGAAAAGTTCCAGAATCTGACTGTCTCAATTCCTGGACATGCATCTCGGTAAAAGAAAGAGGAAACTAAGATTGGTGCAACAAGCCATGTCATTCTGGTATAAGTTAATTCAAAGATATTTAGCTATAATGATTTTAGTTTCTAATGCGTAGAGGCTCAATGCTATGACCGATCAGAAATATATATCAAAGTAACAATGGCATATATTATAAATAATATTATGTATAGTAGCGAGTACACGAGTAGTAAGTCACCTTTGAACTGAAAAATGGAAAACATTGTAGAAAACAAAGTGATTTCGGCTTTTGGTTTTCCTAGCGATTTACATTTTGTGTGTTGCATATGACAGGACTCTTGACTCCGCATCCGTGGTTTGCCAGTCACACTCAGTTTACAAGAGCCTGACGGAGGGTTCGGCCGAAAAAAATTGTGCAGTTTAATAATCGTTTTTCGAGCTCTTCAAATTTTCTCTGCAATCATGAAATACATTGTTTCGTGAGTCGATGATGAAGAATAATGAGATAGTCAATCAAGATTAGAATGAAGTCGCTGTTCGACAATTTTAAGTGGCACTTTGCATTCATGAATCGGAAAACAGAACAAATCTACTTCGCTGAGACAGTAATTTAGAATTCTTGTCAAATCGAAATCAGGAAGAACTAAAATGCAAAAAGTTAGCGGATAGCGGGAATTATGCTTTAGTCTTCATTAACGCGGTCACAGATTTGTTGTATGATGTTCCTTAATAGTCAATCAAGCTCGTTCTTCTTCAAATGTCCATTTCTTGATTAACTTACAGTTTGGAATATTCGCGAGCTTTGCAACGAGCAGTCGCTTCCATCTAACGGTCAAGTCTGCAAACTGCGGTGATTTAATTTGCCATGGTGAGTAGTCAAGCGAGAAATTTTGTTGAAACATCTAACTGCGAAGAAGCATTATTCCAATAGAATCATTATCAATCACGTAGAGTCAGACTGCAACGATTTATTCTGAATATAAACATTTTAATCCATGAGAAAACTATTTAGTTGTTGCAGTGGTATTAGACTACAACAAACAGTAGACAGACATTTTTATAATGCGTGAAATAAGGAGATGCATTTGATGGTCATGATTCTAGAAAGGGCAAAGAAGCACGTCAGCAATTATCTTTTCGGTAAAACAAGAAGAACTGGCATCCTTTAAATGTTGCTAAGCACATATACATGGACCCTTAGAATCAATATGAATTCATGTTTTGATGCATCATCGATTCTACGCGTATATGCAATTCATTGATCATCGTTCCATTTTCTCTTACAGCAATATCTCAAAATTTAGTGATATTTTTCGTCCTACATTCATTAACCTTGCTTTTGGACTTTCTTTTGGTTACCGCATCATATTCAGTAAGTCGACTCGTCATTCTTACTCTTGATAAATGCCTCAATAAGCATTTGATTTACAAAGTTTAAATTCAAATTTGATGAATAATATGACTGTGTGAATCAAAATTCGAGTAAGGCAGGTGCGCTTCGGCTTCAAGTTACAATACTTTCGACTGTCATGATCTATCACTCATTCACGTAGAAGCATACATAAATACATTAACGACAGAAATAATTAATTGCATGGGTTTTGTGAAGATGACGTAATTTAACAGCGAAGTGGAATGCTACTATGACTCACATCAGTGCAGCGCACAATTTATCTGTTATGAAATGCGATTATCGGTGGAATTTTAGATGATAAAGTAAATCACGTACGATTATTCTGCTTTGTAATGGCTTTAACTTCAAATATTTTTCTGTCGAGGAAATTCTTTCAATTTGAATATGCAATAATTTGAATTTTCTTTAACTGATGTTTTAAACGATCGGAAAAAATACTTTTGTCAATTTCATAAAAATCACTCTCATGAGAAATTTTGTTCCATTTGATTATTTTTATTCAATTCTGATCGTAGATACCAGTTCGACTGGGCAAAAGGTAGAAATGTCAACAGATTTGAGCAATTTATTTGCGAAATTCCTTAGCAGCCGTAGATGTTTTGCCCTTTGTCTAACAAATGTTCGTCATTGCAACTTGGAGTGGACTATCCTATCTCATGACAATTCGTAAAATGGCTGAACAAGCTGAATGACTGTATAACATGCTGTTCTGCGCCTATTTATGCTGTCCTTTTGATAAAGCATCAAATGTTAATGAATCATCTAATATTTTAACCGATACATTTCTTATGGGAAGCAAGATGGAAAATAAAGTCGCATTATAGAAAGGAAGGCATTGTATTGTATGGCAATTGGAAATTACATTGAATTGAAATAAATATTGAAATGCAGACTCATAAATCACACCGTTTATATTTTCCTCTGCAGAAGAACACCTGCTGGGGAATACTTGCTTCACTTTTTCTCATCATAATGCAAGTCGTAGACACATCAATAGTCTGCTTGGTAATCAGCAAAATATTTCTTCTGGAAACCTCAAGTTTTGGAAGTAGGTCAAAGATCAGTGAACATGTAACAGAAATTCTCATCACCTTCTCCTTGAGATTGATGTTTCAGGTAAGACTTCAGAATGAAATCTTGATGTAGTAGAATTGACTCCTTTTTTTGATGTAGATTGTTGGTAATCTCAATAAACAAGTTTATTTTGAATCAATGTCGAATACAGTCAGGATATACCTGTGTATGCGTACTATTTGTACGAGTATTTAGTTGAGCTAATACAAGCATATAATTGGCTGGAATAAAGCCTACTAAAAACGTATTAAAAGAAACCTTGTTGATACCTTGCATTGTTGGTGCTAGTTTCCTTACTGCTCATGTACAAGTTGTAGTCTACCTACAGGTTAGCCTGTACGTAGTTTGATGAGCGAGGAATTCACTGGCCTATTCAAATATCATGCAGTTCAAGTGTTCCAGCCACGTTGTAAGCACGAATCTGGAGCAGGAAGTAGATCGGAGTAAAGTGGCATAGGGTTTGGAGCTGAGCGCAGAGGGGTTTATTGACAAATGGATCTTGATGACAGAACTGCTCAATATTTCTAGTTTTGATCATTCTAGGTGACAGCCCTCGCAATTCAGTGGAAAATACAGATCTACGGTGCAAAATTCCATGTAGGCCCTGTAAGATAATTTCTTTAGATGTAGGCCCTACACATACCGTAGAATCTACTGACGGATGTTTTGCCTACCACTTCACTATGTAATTCATCTAAATAATCTATTTGAATCAGAATTAAAATCAAGTATGAATATGAATGCATTCAAAGCGGTAGATGTATTATAATATGAACATGATCTGTAGATGTAGATGCATTAGCAAATCGATGGGAGACCAATACACGCTTCAGTTGCTAGAAATTGAAATATCAATTAATAGGCTTTCGATGTCAAACAAGTGGCTGTTGTGTCTTCCGCTAGTTTCCAGGCGCTGGAAGCGGTAAAGCTGACAATTTTTGTTATCTTATTGTTTTGCTCATAAGTATTTTTGGAATTTTTTATCAAGTGTATGGCGTGATACTCCGTGTTGTTAACTAAACAAAGTTGATTGTCTTATGCTATTTTATTTTACAACGCATGCTCTAAATTTCTTTCAGTTGTTGTAAATTCACTGAGTTGATTTCGTCATTTTTTGCAGACTGCTGTTGCGATATTTCTGATATTTTATTTCTACACACATCGGGACTGCTTCATTCCTCAAGGAGAGCGAGTAAGTACTTTATATCAACGATTGCTGCAACCTTTCACTGCATAGAAATATTGAATAAGAAGTTCATTATCATTAAAAACTTAAAAGTCATTATATTAGATACCATTAGAAAATTATGATTGTAATCCTTTTCAAATGTAAGCTGCGAGACAGGTCTATGTGATCAAGTTGTGATTTGGGAAATGATAAATGCTAAGTATGTAATTGAGTTTCATCAACTATTCCATAAAAAATAGTATCATTTCATTTAGCAAATAACACTTGGGTAAGTTGATACAAAGCCAAACCATTCTTCATAGACATCCAATTTCTGTGGAATTTAATTACAAAATGCTTGGTGAATTCTCTCTGCTGATTTCCGAAATACGTGTAGCTCACTAGAGAATATGTTTTGCAGCAAAATCAAGGTTGATAAGTAGCTTTTTCCGCAAAGAAACCGCATTTTATTTTCATTCTTCAAAGAGTAATTGTGCAAAATGTTTATTGGCTGTAGCATGCGCTTTGAAGGCGCTCCTGGTCAAAATCTCACCTGAGATATTCACCAAAACATGCAAGATATCAGCAATTATCTATAAAATGATTGTTGATAAGTTGAAAATAGCTTTCTCCTATTCTGTTTTTTTGTTCTGCTTGAAATAGATGGCAGATGACTTGGAAAGACATGAAACGTCCGTGCAGTAATAGGAAATCTATGCACGTCTAGTCTGTTGCTATCTTTGTTACATCTCGTGCATAAGAATTGCGGCAACTGCTTATCCAAATGAATGATTGCACCAAATATATTGTCGGGAATGACAAATTGTCCATCTCTGACTTGCGATCCACTATTTGTTGCACTTAGATTCACTAGCTGAAATACTACTTATAAAGTTATTACGAGTAGTATTTAGAGATTATAACAATTGTTCACGTAGAAATTATTCGTAGATGGATGGATATGTTAATTATAATTTCATTTCTACTTTATCAATGGTATATTAGTGATTTTAATTGATTGTTATGCTCAATATTGTAAGAAATTGAATCTTACTTTCTAAAGAAATGCATGTAAATAATTCTTAACCTCCCACCAGCCAAATTTGATCAACCTTGTATTGGCTGTCAGAAATATGAAGAGACAAAAAGTCACAAAAAATTGAAGTCGTAACTGCTGCAATTTTTGATCAGTGTCAGTATGTGTAGGCATAGGTGACTGCAGGAGGCCAGCCCTTTTTATGCATGTGTCGTGTATTTGAGGAAACCGGCTCATGTGTTGGAATATGAAAGTATCACGTGATAATCTTTGTTTAATATATCGCTCTCACAGAACCTCCTCAAGTTAGGGACAATTCATTTTTAGTTTTCCATGTTTCAGAGGATTTTCCGGATCCACTTACCATTTCTACCATCATATGTGGAAAAGCCTCCGGACTATGAAACTGAATTTCCTGATAGAGCTTTACCATCAGGTGGTCAAGTCAATGAGGGTGCGGAACTTCCGTAAACCATTTCTCTGCAAGTCTTGCTATGGAGATAAGCATTTATCCATACCTACATATCAGGGACATGCTGCAAAATGATGGTGCCATACAATCTACTACAATGAAACATCAATTTATTCTCAATATGAGATTTTTCATGGTGGTTTAATCAATGAATGAACGATATTAGTTTTTTGGGCTTTGACGTTTTATTGTTTTGCTAGAGGGGAACATTTCTTTTGCATTATGATTTTATATAGAATATAGAAATTTATCAATAATGTTTACTTTTTACTTGATGACTTCTGTCCAACACTGTTTGCTATGAAAATGAAATCAACAAATTGAAGGATTCCAAGGATGATAAAACGGGTTTCTTCCTATAAGACATGCAAGAAAGAACATATTTCAGTTTTCACGCTATTCATTTTCCTTAAGTAATATTATTAATGAGCATCAGAGGTGTGATGATTAAAGTCCGATTTTCGATGACTCGACCTGACTCCACCAAGTGATGTCTAAAGCCTTTAAAAAAAGAAAATCTCATGCAATCTCAATTTTTGGTCAATCTGAGCTTCAATGTTGGGTTATTTAGTTGACTGCATAGTGTAAATACGTGAATTCTGCTGCACGTACTGCTACATTAACTTTATTGGTGCACAAAACAGACACATGTTCAAAGTGAAACCAATCAAACTTCTTTTTTCTAAGTTTTACTAGTAAAAGTCAAAATTTTGATCTTATTTCCAACCTTATTCTCATGCATAGAATTTCAGCCTCGAAGAACTGCTCTGCCCAGTTTATGACTCGACAGGCCAGTCGGTAGTCTAGTTCTGGAATTTGTTACACTGATGCAGTCCAACCACTCCATGCTAGTGTAGGGATCGAAATTTCTCTTGAAATTGAGCACGAAACCTAGGCAACTATTCTACCAACACAAGGAACAAACAGGCACGAAGGTCTGGCGGCGAATTAGCGCCTAGTGCTTAAATCCTCTCTTTACGAAATCAAGTTTCCACACACCATTCAGCTATTTTCTGATATTTCCATTAATTGATGATACTTATTCAGATCAGTTCAATAATTGGAATTCACATAAGATGCAGTTAGAATCATGCAACAGATTGTGACATGTACAATAGTCCTACAGAAATACAAGACATTGAGCAAGTTTGCAACTAAAAAGATGTACCATCGTGGTTTAGCTATTTCTTCAGAATACCGGTTAAGCTTTTTTACCGGCATGTGCAACAGGGTTGAAACTGGCCGGCCGAGTCGCTCTGGTGACCGGGCGGTTTTTGACGGCCGATCGATTGGTCGGTTTTTGGTAACGCCGGCCATAAATTTTGATGACCGGCAGGCAGATCGGCCGTCCGGTTTTTTTGCTAGGCCTAAATGCATGTCGACCATAAACGACATTCATTCTAGAATTAATTGTCTAGTCAATTAAAAGAATTACAACATTGTAGGAGTATGAAAATATAACACAATTTATGTGATGGTGTCTGGAGCCGTTGGCTGTTAATTTGTTAATGAAACATGCGAAAATTACTGATAGTTAGCGAAGACTAAATGGCTTGAGTATAGTCAGAGTAACTGCTGCATCTCATGAGGAAAAATTGCAATTTTTATTTGTTCTGTCTTTAAGGAAAAATGATCAACTACACAATTATTTGGAAGCATATTATTTAAGGATGGCGATCCATTATCTTGCGACTGTCATTTACTTTCTGAATATTTTTTTCAGGTATTCAGAGGTAAGTAATCGTTCCTTCATTACCCGTTTCAAGGTAAATGTTAGTGACAAGATAATCATCCTCATGATCTCTATGATTGAACATTATTGTATGTATAGAAGCAGCTTGAACGAGATCTACAGGAACCGTCCTTTTGTGTCACCATCTCACATCCTTCATTGAATTCTTTGATTGAGATCTTGGATTCTTCTAACTTTGACAATGCTTTCCCCACCCAAAACGTTGACAAAAAGCATGGTTTGGTTAGTCTTTGTCGCACAGTACATGTAGCTATTTTAAGACTATTCTGATGACAAAATGCATGTCATATTATTCTCGAATTCAATATTCTTGAATTCCAGTTTCAGACAAATCTTGAAAAGCAATCAACTGATGCATTAAAAAGCCCTTATTTCATACTCAATGCCATCATCATAGATACAACCACAAGACAAAATAAACATACACACAATAATAATGATAAATCAGACTATCTCAAATAAGATGTCCGAAGTTTCTCATCAATGGAAAAATTATGTAATCACTCAATAAATGAAAATGAAATCAGACGTTATTTAAATATTGATCAACAATCGATTTGTCTTGATAGTTGTAATAATAGTTGATGAATGCGTATGAATGCAATTTTCGCAAACCAATCGTTTGATAAAGGTAAATTTTTTTATCAACCCCTATAATCGAGAAATGATATGATGTCGAACAATCTAAGTTGACCTGCTGCTAGCCTTAACTAGCAGACTCTAGAGAGGCCGGCCATTCCGCGACCGGTTTTGGCAGCATCAGCTGCCGACGCGGCCCCTGCCGGTTTTGATCACGCCGGCCACCATCCGTCGCCAGCCGCCAAAACCCGGCCGGTTCCAACCCTGATGTACAAAGCCTCCATTATATTCAAATCAAGGCTACTAGAGGCTTGAGTTATATTTTGAGATTTTCAGAATTTAATCTTTGGTCAGAGATAGCAGACATTTGTAGACTGTGCATGCATGTATGTGTCGAAAGGTTCTACCAATGTAGTTAGCGGAGGGTCAGCCTCACAAGCAAAACGGTAAACTATGCATGACTGAAGAACTTTTGGCGTGCGATTCTTGTTCGAAACGTTATTCTTAATATTATTGCAGGTGAACACCCACTTAATTTGAAGATCATTGTCAGTTTTACGGAGAATATTCTGCTATCTTTCCTTGAGTAAATAGATTGTATAGTACTATGGGAGTGTTGACTGTCTTCATAGCCTGCATTCGAGCTTCAACTTGTTGATATAAATAGTATTTTACAGCACAGGTATTTTGAATAAATTTCACGGATATCCGTTGCTCCCTAAAAATGTTAGAGACCTCCATTTCCTCGTAGAATCTCTCCCAAGACGAGCAAACAATGCATGCTGTTTTTACCTGAGTGCTTAGTAAGCCTTGATCAATCAGACAAAATCAATTGACGTCTGAAGATGTCTGATTGATCAGACGAAAGGTGCCTCGCGAAAATATTGTGGTTTTCAATTTCTTGGGTGGTACTGTCCAAAAATAAGAATCAAACTAATATAACACGCCATTCGTCCACAAAAAATCAAACGGTTGTAACAGGGTACAGGTCGCAATTTTCAAAAATGGAAACTGAAATTTTGAGCATCGATGGATCCAATGTAGCTTTTCTGCATGTCCTATTTTGGACATTTAAATCATAACGGATTAGCCATAATCTCGCCTTGAAAATCTATGTTTCGGGGCGTCTGTAGGCGACACTATTAACAATTGAAAATTCAGCAAATTCAACATCTTTTCATGATACATTTTCCTCAAATTCAACTCCAACTTAGAGAAATAATCTATTGAAAAAAGCAGTGATTTTTTCTTTCGACGGGCCTACAGACAAGAATTTTGAGAATATTTTAATTCTTAAACTTGGAATACAAAGCTTTAGTGAATGTCTCGACCTTATGAGAAGGTCTAACGCTTCATCTCAATACCATTTCCTACAAAGGCGAAGAAAGATTTTTGAGGGTCAAAATCAAGCCAATTTGTGCACAGTTATCCACGCTTAGGAAGGAAGCTGGGGATCTAACATTTTCTGACAATATATTTAAGGGTAAAATGAAAAAATTGTCGATCCGTTCCTATAAAATTCAACATGAGAATTTCACTGCAGCAGTGCAAAGATAAAACATGTATTTTGGCACTAATTCAACAGTCAACAACAAAGTTTTCAATCTACGTCACTCAAATTGAGATATATTAGAGTTCAGAGCATCATACTAAAACGTGTGTTTGAAATTTGAAAAGCAAGCCAATATCAACAGCAATTCTTAGGGTAGAATCGATGAATGAACGATTTTCATTCTTTTACCAATGTTCAGAAAACACAATATCTAATACAAGTTTATCAATATTTTCTTGAAACCTGAGAATTCTAAGCTCTCAAATGATGCATCGCGCGTTGACGTGCGACACGATTGGAAGAAATGAGGATCAATTGAACTTCGACATAATCAAGGTGGTCCGATTTTTGCTTTACAGTTCTATTCTGCGATTCTAAAATCGCAATTTTGTATTGACCACTTCAAACAAGTTTGATGACTCATTTTTTAATGAATGATCCACTGCTACCTCTTCAACTGATCTACACTGTAAACCGCATAATACCAATCACATACGAAGGATGTATTCCAAAATATTTTTTGGTATATTTCCGTACTTATTTGCATACTTTTCGCATGTTATTTCAAGTGTGGTATGCTTTACATACTAAAGCCATACCAGCACAATGTTAAAGGAAAGCATCAATTATGTCTAACATATGTTGATTTGAGGCCTTTAATGCGAGTTGAGCGACGAGTGTTTCGGATAATTGGTGCTGATATACCGGATGATGACCTTGCGAGTATTTTGACTAAGTCAGGTGAAAGACTATTGTGATATTTCTAAAAACGACGATAATCTTCTTCGACCATTGTTTCTCACAGTCAACACATCTACCCGCCGGGCATCTAGTCTTTATGCGCCTTCTGCACCAACAGTTCGTTTCAAGAACTCTTTCATTAAATTTTGTAAATAGCATTTTTATGTCATTTTTATCAGTCTTCTCCATTGCTGCTTCCTGTATCTTACTGACATCGATTTTTTTGTTACTTTGTAATGTACTGTCGGAGTTCAACAGAGAGATAATAAAGAGCTTATTATTATTATTGTTATTATCATTATTGTTGCAGCTTTCCATTCCATAATCCGGTGCGTTCCACTGACGTGAACCGGCGATAGGCTTCTGGACATGACGTCGTAATCCTTGTGACTTTTGTACATTATTTTTTGTTTTCTATATTTTGACAATAAAAGAAATGGATGAATAATATGTTTGTTTTGGGTTTTGAGTACAAAACAACTTCACTTAATATTGCTGAAATTACTCAAAATTCCCCAAAATTCCAAAGGCCAAATATAAGGAGGGAATCATAAATGTCTTACATATTTTACTAATTTTGATAATTCAACTCCACAAGCAAAAGATAAAATCTGTCAATTTTCCATTCAATTGTCAATCAATTCGGGTCGATAAATACATTTGTGGCGATTTACGACGGACAGGATTTGAGGAGATCCAACATCTACACTCAATAACTTTTGCTAAGCAAATCTGAAAGCGCGGTGGGAGAAAGAACTGTCAACAACTCCAATAAATATTGACTTGAGTTATAGCCGGATGGTTGTCAACTTACGAAGTGTTTTGCTAGTATTCTGCTTAATGGACATGTCGTTGTTGAATCAGATGGCGGTTAACTGACAAAAATCTATCGATATGGCCGCACTCTATATTGTATAAATTTGTATGATCGCCAGCCAGAGCGAGTTTCTGTAGAGAACGAGGTCGAAAGTAGGACGTTCACAGAATGATGCCTACTACGAATCCGCACGTCTGCCGAGTACTAGTTAGATCCTCTTCTTGTCAGACAGGATCAAAGAAAAACACATGGATGATGGGAATGTTTTCAGGTCATTTCGTATCATGGTCATGTACATTCACCATGAAGCTTAACACATTCAGATTTGGCAAGTCTCCTACGATCTGAAAATTGAAACGTGCAGGCCCACTTTATCCACATTGAACCACATTCTCGCATACATCGCCCCTCAGGAGCATGATAATATCGCATACAAATCATAGGAAATGACCTAAAGACATATCATGCCAAAAAGTATTGCTCTAGACTTAGTTTTTCTTCAGTTGAAAGGAGAAAACATAGAAAATTTTATACTTTTGACAAAAAGGGCAATCTGTGTCATATTGGATTAACATGTGTCTTTCTTTGATCCTGTATGACAAAAATAGGAACGAAACTAGGACTCGCAGACGCACCGAGTCGTTGATGGCATAGGGTGTACATCATACTGTGAAAGTCTCATTTTCGGCCTCGTTCCGTGCAGCGAAGAAATTCGACATCAAAATCATCAATCGAACCGTTAACAAGACAGGTCTTACTGTGTTCAGACAAAGCACTTAGATCATTTTTATTACGAATACTGAGACTGTGTTCGTTGTATCTAATGTAGAATGGTCTAGCAATTTTGCCTATATATTTATCACCACACTTTCTAAAAGAGAATTGATATACAACACACGATGTCTCACAGTTATGATTTTGGGATAGCTTGTTGCATATTCTACAATCATTGTGTTTAATTTTTTTGCCTTTTTTCTTCAAAACATTACGCAGTTTTTTGTTGCCCGTACTGACGAGACGGACATTCAACCTATGTTTTCTTATTTGGTAATTAATTTTCCGATTAAGACTGTCGCTTATAAACGGTAACTTCAAAATGCTTTTTTTATCATCGTTGATTTTACTAGTTTTATTTTTTTGGGTATCTCTAAAGTAAGTTTTCTAGTAAAACCCCGAAGATGGGTTACTGAATTTTTTAGATTGGTTAGAGAATTATTTGGTTAGAGAATAGGAAAATCATGCACAAAAAATATGTAAAAGACATATCGTCTGGCAATGCTTTGAAAAAAGATAGTTGGCTACCGAGCTCCGTCAAAACT
Organism: Prostheceraeus crozeri; assembly: GCA_907163375.1. Lineage (NCBI taxonomy): Eukaryota > Metazoa > Platyhelminthes > Polycladida > Euryleptidae > Prostheceraeus > Prostheceraeus crozeri. The sequence goes on along the minus strand of CAJQUW010015841.1, from coordinate 10,266 downwards.
AATTTCGTAAAGCAAAGCATTATAGACACACGTAATCGATGTAGTTCAACGCTCTCTGATAACATTAAAATGGAATCGGAGAAAAAATGTAAAGAAAATTTAAAATTTAATGGATACACTAGTAAGGATTTGAGTGTGTCTGATAGAAATACCCAAAAAAATAAAACTAGTAAAATCAACGATGATAAAAAAAGCATTTTGAAGTTACCGTTTATAAGCGACAGTCTAACTAGTTTAATTTTACTAGTTTTATTTTTTATTACTAGTTTTATTAATTACCAAATAAGAAAACATAGGTTGAATGTCCGTCTCGTCAGTACGGGCAACAAAAAACTGCGTAATGTTTTGAAGAAAAAAGGCAAAAAAATTAAACACAATGATTGTAGAATATGCAACAAGCTATCCCAAAATCATAACTGTGAGACATCGTGTGTTGTATATCAATTCTCTTTTAGAAAGTGTGGTGATAAATATATAGGCAAAACTGCTAGACCATTCTACATTAGATACAACGAACACAGTCTCAGTATTCGTAATAAAAATGATCTAAGTGCTTTGTCTGAACACAGTAAGACCTGTCTTGTTAACGGTTCGATTGATGATTTTGATGTCGAATTTCTTCGCTGCTTAAATGATCCTGTTGAAACAAGCGTGATGGAATCGCGATTAATCAATAAGTGCCATCCTAAAATGAACAGACGTCATGAGACAACCGGAGCTATACTGCGTATCTAACGAGCCAGTTTAGACAGTGTCATTTTATTGCTGCCTTGCCTTGAGAAAGGGTCTGGACCCGAAACGTCGGCTGTGTACATATTTTTTATTCGTAATTATTTAGTGGCATTAAATTACTCGGGAGAGAAAACTGATTTTTTTCACATCATTGATTCATTATGGTCCTCCCACCTTCAGCCATCTCTTATTAATACGAATGTGTGATGAATTAAGTACCTTCCCATAAATATTCATGTACATGTACTGTATATCGGGATCGTGAAATCTGTGATCATAAAGTAGGAATGCACAGGTAGGGTGTCGACGCAAAAAAGTCTCTGAACACAGTAAAAATTTTTATATGAAAAGATTCAGTTTTTTGCGGAGATTGCGTTCCCGTGGTCCAAAAAATTATTTGAGCAGTTTTAACCCTTTGAGGACTGGTGGTCCAAAAATGGACCACCTCTTATATGATCTGTATATTTTCATCTAACTGCACTAGAGCTAGTTATACCACATGCATATATTCAAGACGATGTATAAATTAAATCCGAACTCTTCAATTTTGTTTTAAGTTGAAACATTTTGATTCAATCGTCAATACAATCATCTGGCGACAAGAAAATATTTTTTCAAGTCAGTGTTTCGGTAAGTGACGAATATCTTCCTTTCAAAGCAAGCTTTTGTATGTTTATCACAAACTATTATCACTTCTGACCATCCCCAACACTCTCCAACCGTTGGTATAGCAAAATTTACAATTTATCAATATTCAGTATTAATTTGTAGTGGTGGTTCATATTTGGACCACCAGGCGTAAAAGGAGTCTAAAACAGGCTATTTTATGATGTATTTTATATTTGATACCAAATCTAGCAGGATATCATGACTTCATGTATATGTAAAGAAATTACATTTAGCTAAAATTGACATCAGATGGTAGAGCTGAAATTATTAGTGACTCGCATCAATAACAGTGAAGTAGGCATACAGGTTGTAGGCCTAAATGATATTTTGCGCCTAGTTTGCAGTATGAAATAGAAGTAGGCGCAGTACGTACATAAGTGGCCACTTGATAATGTAAGCTGCAAAACAAAGATGATGTGACAGTAAAGAAAAATCATGACTGAAGTAGAGGCCTGCTTGACGTCCGTCAAAAGAGGGATTCAAACTCTCGCTCGCTAGAACTAGGCTCGCCACTCTACCCCTGAGCTATGTCAATTGACGAGAAGACATGTGCTGTAGCGATGCTTTATCATTTTCAGGTGATGTCTGAACGCGCACGCCATTTCATTCGACCGAGGAGAAGAGCAGCTGAGGCGGCTATCGGACTGTTATTCGGGAATACGTCTGATGAGGAGCCAGAGACTTCTACATGGGTGGGGTTGACTTGGCCGATCAGTTGAAAGAGGGTTACGAAATTGATATTCGTGCAAAGTACAAATACTACCTTCGTTTGTTTTTCGACATGCTGGATATGTCAATCTGCAATTCATACATTGTTTTCAAAGATTGTGCGCATTCAGAATCAAAACTGTCTTCGAAGGAATTCAGACAAGTTGTTGTTCGATCACTCGTGGCATCGTTTTCATCTCGCAAGAGATCGTCTTCGGAAACGGTTGGCAGCAAGAAACGTCGTCTGGACATTCGGCCTGTCTGTCAGCATTTGCCGATTCATTCAAGCCAAAGAGGCCGTTGTCATCATTGCTCGACAAAGAAGACGAACTTTCGCTGAATATAAAATGCAGTGTGTGCAATGTTCATCTTTGCTTGAATTCAGAACGAAATTGCTACTATCAATTTCATGAGTAGTACAGCATGGGACTCCTTTGACGTCTAGTGGTCCATTTATGGACCACCAACAGAAAATACACAAAATTCATGTAAATAGATGTTTTTAGAGTCGGAACATGTTGTTTTGCTTCTTTAGGCATAACAAACATAAGAAACATTGACACAAAATATTTAGTTCGCAAATTTATATACTGCCGAGATGACGTTCCTATATGAATAGCATGAAACAAGTTGGATATCAAAAGGAATGAATATTTGCTAATAAGCATCCCAAATAGGCGGAAACTAAGCTAATTTGAAGGGGAATTTTATGAGCCGCATTATAGTGTAAGTTTTCATGAAAAAGTCGCGATATTTTTCGTGCCCTCTTGGCTGAAATTTCAATTGAAAGTTTTTCATTGAATTGTCACCGGCATGATTTTATAATTCACTAAATTCATGTTTCATTACTTGAATCTGAAGTGATGTGGACCCATTTACATCCTTCAAAGTTAATTGAAATCATTGTCTTTGATTCTGTAATTTTCTTAAGATTTTGCTAAATGATCACGCTTAAGAAAATACTCTTGCGGTTGAGTATGAAAGTAAGCAATCTATCGAATTACTAATTTAACAAACATTAACTCTCTAAGGCTGTTATGACACAGAGAATCTGTGAAATACCATCATTCCTTCTGCATGATTATCATAATCATTCAATTCCGTGGTAATTTCTTCAAAACTGCAAAAATTTGCATATCTCACATTTGATAACAGTGCCTAATTGTATTCACCTGGAGTTCATTTAATAAAATCGAGTGTGTACACATTGGGGATTTAATAAATGCGGAGTTGCCACTCTACCTAATTTGCTTACTCTATGTCTGTGATGCGCTTTTTCAGTTATTTTCAACTACTAAAAGAATATTTTTCTAATGCTTCTAATGCGTCAAAGATTAAAACCTTGATAGAAGGAAGATTTCTTAACATTCCGGTAATTAACATACAACAATCATCTGAGTGTGTAATTAACCTGAAATCTAACTTTGGCAAATAAAGACAAGCATTCGACAGTTATGTGGAATAAAAATGCAATAAACAGAATTTTTCTAGATAAAATTCACCATACTTTTTGCGTGGAATGCTTCATTGGAGATTCTTTTCACCTATACGCACTGTTTATAATCAGCAGCTTTTATTCAAACATTTGATGAGTGCTAGAAACAGTGCGATCTTGAAATGAACGAACAACGCTGGAGTTGTTTATATTTAATGGGATTCAGTTTAATCGTTATTTGACTGGATTTGGATATTTGATTTTTCATCCATTATGCGACTTTAGACGAAGAGAGCAGAGTGATAAACGAATTACAAATACGGATGACCTTTCGGAAGCTTTTATGAAAGTGTTATATGCAAGTGTTGATTGCATTCTTTTCCCAATGGGAAAAGGACATTATTTATTCAGATCTAATTTCAGTATCCAAAATGCTGGCCTCGAGGGATACAAATATATTATATCTCTCTCAAACGCATCTCTTGATATCCGCTGAACTATGTGATCTCTTTGCTACAATGTGACCATGAGTCTCCGACAGCATCCAAAATGCATTCGGGAGTTAAGTTCACGTCAGAGCGTAAGAAAATCGATAGCTATTCAAAGTAATAGCATGTGTTATCAAACTGAAGTAGCGCGTTATAATTTTGGGCTTTCTGCTCTTAAAGTAAATAAATAGAAGTCCTGTTACACTATAAGTTACAATAGACGTACTAAATAATCACAATGCTCCAGATAAGAAGACAGACTATGTCAGTACCGTCCAAGCCCCCAATATGGGGATTAGTGACGTTAAACCATTAATTTTTTATTAGTCTATAAATTGTCAAGTTTGAAATGCTACAACCGAGTTTATGGCCACCCTTGGCACGAAAATAGCCAATCTAATCGAGAAAAATATTTTTAAGCACTTGGTGGAATAATGTTCCGTAAAATAGAAGAAATTATCGTGAAATATTACTTGACATGAGTCTATAGACTTCTATAATAACCATAATTCATTTAGGAAGAAATAATTCAATATCGAACTGAAGTGCAGATTTGAAATTCATAAAAATTTGAGATTTTTTCATGTTGCGGAATATTTTGTTTCCATGTTATTGATGGCATAGATGTGAATGATAAATCATTAATTTGTCAGACTTATCGCGGAGATTTTGAACATCAATATTAGAAAGTATGGCTCCGTGAAATATTATGAAGAATTCGACAAGGGAATGGTTCGATCGCAAAACAAAATGTTCATGAATGTTTGATAAAGCAAAGAGATGTTAGTCAGTGCATGAGCGTTGGTTTATGAGATCTGCCGCTACATCGTTGATTCACAGTGTAGGATTGTACCAAATTAAATATTTGTACAATTATGCATGTTTCAATAAATGATTGATTTACAATTTGATGACTTGAATCAAGAAGTAATAATTAACAAGATAAGTATATTTATATTTCCCAATGCAATAATCTCTATGAACAATGAACAGTCTTTATTGCACTCCTTCATCGAAATACAGTGTTCAAAAAAGTCCTCATACTCTTTTTCTAAAGCGAGTTTTCATAGGTTCTAGCAATAGTTTGACGTTTCTCTTTGGCACCATTGTAGCACATGCTCGAAACTTTCTCTCAGTCACTCGAATTTTCAAAATTGTCTGCTTCCCTGCCTGGTGGGTCCTAATTAATAAAAACGGGTACTCTTTTTCTTAACTCGCTCCTGACTAGATATCCTACAACATCAAAAATTTGAAATATTGCTGCGGTAGATACCGATCTGCTTTATTTGATGCAGCAGAAACGGTAAAGAAAGATGAAGAAATCAGGTCAGCAGTGTTATAAGAAAATCAGTTGCTTTTTGGGATTTTCAAGTTTTCAAACTTCAAAATCGCAAATTTGCAAATTTGGCATTTTCAGGGTTGCCAACATTTGCTGAGTGGAATGCGTGAGATTATTGTATTAGATAAATATACTGCATCTTGAGACGTCTAACACGAGTATTCGCATTTTTTCTGCATCTCAAAGAAGTAGATATCTAGGCCACTGGCAGCGTTCTGTATGGACATGGTATTCCAAAAGTCTATGGTATAAGGTATACGTTTAAGAAAGATGATTACATGACCATTGACTTCCAATTAAATAACATGTTATTTCGCTTAACTGCATAGATTTTGCGCGGAAGTGCAGTTCTATCAGGAAATGTCGTTAAGAATTGCATCAAAAATGCGAATGCGTGAGATAAATACAACAGGCGCAAGAAATTTCTTGAATGCGTGAGAAATTTTGCCTCCAGTGTGAGAGCGTGAGAAGAGGCCTGAATGAGTGAGACTCACGCCCAATGCGTGAGAGTTGGCAACTCTGCATTTTTAAGGCTATGTATCAACTTTGCAGATCTAAAACCATCGATATCATTGTATTTGCATGTAAATATGGAAGCTACTGACAATGCACTATGACACTGTAGTCATGGACTCCTAGATATATAGCATCTCACGGTGCGTCGGAAATAATTTTGCCAAAAAAATTGTCCATCAAATTTGAATCATGCATCTTAATATATGGGTCATGTGAAGTGAAAAAATGCCTGATTTAAAATATTTCATCGGGGGCTTTTTTGCTAGGCCTATTTAAATATCATATGATATTTCAGGTACAAAATGAGCTGATATCGTAAGTTCAAGACACGATTACTTGCTACAAATATGTTTTTAACTAAATTTTCAAAAGATAAATGTACCGAAATAATATTGACAAAGGATAATATTTGTGTATGAAATCGGCTATATACATAGTATGCTTATAAGTAGTATTTACAGGTCAATGATATATTTTTTGATTTTAGAACATAATTTATGTCTAAACAACACTCCAACTAATTAACTGATTGATTGATTAATTTCCTGATTTATTAGATGTAGGAAAATCATATCATATCAACAGTGTGCATGTGTGATACTCACCTGTCAATCTCTCCTTGTCTTACTCCAATAAGTAATGTATACAAATATAAGATGAATTTTTTACTTAGAAAAAACTGTCGTCGCATGGCTGTTGTGACTGCGTCATCAATATTCAGAAGTACGAATTGCAATAAAACAGCTGGATGGCGAGAAAAATATTTTATTACATGCATTGTTATTATTGTATATGCATGCTCCATTAATTTGAGAAAAACAAATAGTACTCGTATATTTCAGATAGTATCTGCGTGTTTCGGCGATAATCTGGACCCTAACTATGAAGCACTCATACAACAATTCCATCTAGATTACGACGACCTTCAAATCGGCACAACACTGAAGGTTCATGCTGTGATATTTCATGTGAAGGAGTTTTGTAAATTTACGAATAGAAGTCTTGGTCCCTGGTCAGAGCACGCCTCAGAAGCAGTGCATCATGACTTTCTTGAGATATGGGATCATTACAAAGTTAAGAACATTGATCATCCTGATTTTAGAGAACGAATTCTGAGAGCAGTGTGCTCTTACAATGGCAGACATATGTAGCAATCTTTGCATTTGCGGGTACTATGTGTTTTTCTCAAATTAATGGAGCATGCATTTACAATAGTAACAATGCATGTAATAAAATATTTTTCTCGCCATCCAGCTGTTTTATTGCAATTCGTACTTCTGAATATTGATGACGCAGTCACAACAGCCATGCGACGACAGTTTTTTCTAAGTAAAAAATTCATCTTATATTTGTATACATTACTTATTGGAGTAAGACAAGGAGAGATTGACAGGTGAGTATCACACATGCACACTGTTGATATGATATGATTTTCCTACATCTAATAAATCAGGAAATTAATCAATCAATCAGTTAATTAGTTGGAGTGTTGTTTAGACATAAATTATGTTCTAAAATCAAAAAATATATCATTGACCTGTAAATACTATTTATAAGCATACTATGTATATAGCCGATTTCATACACAAATATTATCCTTTGTCAATATTATTTCGGTACATTTATCTTTTGAAAATTTAGTTAAAAACATATTTGTAGCAAGTAATCGTGTCTTGAACTTACGATATCAGCTCATTTTGTACCTGAAATATCATATGATATTTAAATAGGCCTAGCAAAAAAAGCCCCCGATGAAATATTTTAAATCAGGCATTTTTTCACTTCACATGACCCATATATTAAGATGCATGATTCAAATTTGATGGACAATTTTTTTGGCAAAATTATTTCCGACGCACCATGATCTAGGAGTTCATGCTGTAGTCTACCATTGATGTCAATAGATACACTAGCAATGTCACTATAAAGAAATCTATGGCTATTCTGAGCGGCATTAGATCTCAAATTGTCTTTTCGATTGACTCAAGAAATTAAACATTAATTTAGTGAATCATAAAATCATGCCGATGAAAATTGAATTGAAAACTTGTCTTCATCGAAATACTTGCCTTCATTGAGAAACGCCTTCATCGAAATACATTGCTACATAGAAAGTTTTCATCATCTGAAACGGTAAATTATGCATGGAAATCTCAAGAAATACCGTTGATATCTGCAATTTCATAGCAAATAGAGGTGGATTTTTGACAACTGTAAAATTCTGATAGTCATAGATTCTGCGAATCCTGTGAAATTTAAAGTTACTTATGACTTAAGCAACTATACTTATATATACAAGGTGTTTCAAAAGTAGGCTAACAGTAGAAATTGGCCTTGAAAAGCTATGTCTTAATGCTATAGATTAATAAGCTATGTCACAATAATCTTTTTCACGATGCCACAGATAGCTAATATGCCTTGTATTCGTAAGGGGCAAAAATTCAATACTCTTTGACATCGCGTAAATCATATTAAAATATCTCATGATCTCCAGTGTTTTCATGCCTACATATTTCACTACAACCCAATTTGAATCTATACCGATCATGAGAAGTCGAATAACTATCCAACATCTATCAAAAAAAATTATTAGGAAACCATGTAAACAAGATAGTAGTTGTTTCAGTGTTACTGCGGAGAAGGAAGAACAGCTGACATTCGAATGTCCTCCGCGCCCCTCAGCCTGGTGCACGAAGACGCTGTCGTCAACACAAGACAGGGAGGCGAAGAAGGAAGAACAGCTGACATCCAAATGTCCTTCACCTTTGTTAATTCCAGCCTCCTCTTAGACCATCGTCAGAAGCTTCTGACGATGGCCTAGAGGAGGCTGAAATTAATAAAGGTATTAACATTAAAACAACTACCATTTTGTTTTGCTTGGTTTCCTAACAAAAAAATGAACAAATGAATAACCAAGGCCTATTCAACATATCAAAAAATTAATCAACTTAAAGTTGCAAAAATTCACGAACGCAAATGCTCAAAATGTCCACCATGGACATCGGCACATTCTTGTAGTCTTTCGGCCACACTGTGGCACACAGTTCTGCATAAGTTCCTGTCATCACTGATCTCTTGACAGGCATCTGTGATGTAGGAGCGGAGTTGAGAAAGTGTGTGAGGTTTTCGTCCGTACACTTTCTCCTTTACAACGCCCCAAAAGAAAAAGTCCATCGGAGTTAGATCGGGAGAGCGAGGAGGCCAAAGGATGCTACCACATCTCCCGATCCACTTTCCTGGAAAAGTGTCATTCAGATAGCTTCTGACACTCACTGCAAAATGCGCTGGTGCACCATCCTGCTGAAAGTACAGCTCATTGAAGTTGTTCAATGACTGCATCTCAGGAATCGCAAAGGATTGGAGCATTTGAAGGTACACCTCAGCCGTCACAGTTCTTTCAAAAAATACTGGCCCAATCACACCGTTGCTTGACATACCGGCCCAGACGGTTAAGCAGGCTGGTTCAGCTCATTTGTTGATACCATGTGCGGATTTTCAGGGAACCAGTAGACACAGTTATGTCTATTTACGTGACCTGATAGTTTGAAACTGGCTTCGTCAGACCAAACTATCTTGTCAAGCAAATCTGGGTTCTCCCGAATTTCCGACAACATGAGCACAGCAAACTGCAAGCGTCGTTCAGCATCATCCGGTAGAAGGTGCTGCAACAGTCTGGGTCGGTATGGTTTCAACTCAACTTTCCTCATCAGTCTCCAAGTAGAGCTTAGAGAAATGTCCAACTCCAATGAGGCTCTTCTTGTTGACTTCTTCGGACTTTGAACAAATGTTTGGGCCACTAGCTCCTCGTTTGATGTTATTGAAACTGATCGAGGGCGTCCTGACTTCGGTGCATTCTCTACCGAACCGGTCTTTTTCAAATTTATCTCGAATGCGATAAATAGCAAATCTTGATGGAGGATTGCTGTGAAAGGCATCTCTCCATTCCATTCGCACCTTTTCAGCATTCTTGTTTTCCAAAAGGGATTTCAAAATCCATTTTCTCTGATCATCTTTTAGATGACCTGACATGACAGAAGCAGCAAATTCAAAAAAGCTTCAAGCTTGTTTAATTCACTTCAAGTCAAACTAACAGTGTTTGATTCAAATCAAATTAATTGAACATATCCATGTACGTAATGTCAGATTGGTGCTATATCTTGTCCATGATATTCCTTTGCCAATGGAATGCTACTGCATAGACTTCTAAATGATAGTAGCAATTACTTCGAAGTCTATGGCTCATGTTGGACTGATCATGGATATCCATCGACTGATTCAGGTGTAAATCGCCAATAGAACGGTCAACATAGATTTCCTAGGGCAAAATCAACTGTTAGCCTACTTTTGAAACACCTTGTATATATATATTTCTGAAATAA
>CAJQUW010015839.1:0-29912 GCA_907163375.1 Prostheceraeus crozeri | reverse complement strand
GCAATATTGGCAAGAGCTGCATCACTCTGATGGTGCAAGCCTATTTATCAAATCGGTTTTATCTCTTAAACATGTAGAAGACATTCTCTGGAAAACTTGCGTATCGAGCTAACTTGTCCCTTGTTGTAGTATATTCCCCTGTTTTGAAATTTCGTGTGTGTCAAGAACTTACGGATAAACAACATAGTACTTTGCATGCATTTCTTCCATTTTAGGAACCCCAAGACTAAGTTAGAAATCATTTATACATAGGTCTAATAACTTTTTTTATAAATGATATCTGACTGGGAGTAGATTTTGGATTTCCCGAAAATGGAAGAAATACATGCCTAATTACGACCCTTTATTTAAAACAATTATTCTAACTTAAAACAACGATATTTTGTTCCAAACTGCTCTATATCGCTTGGATAACACAGATGGTAATATGAGCAAATTACTTAGTTGAGCTGGAACTCGACATCTTGGACAACAAGCGTCATGCAAATGGGATAGGTGCAGCATCGAATGATGACTGATCATCACTGGGAAACATCGAATTCCGACGAGCAATGCAACATGTAACATCTGAAGATTAGAGTTTTGCGGTCATGAAACATGTGATGATAAACTTGTCGAGATCTCGGCCACAAGGAACTACTGGCAAACCAAGCAATGAAAAATAGATTTCTTCCTTTTTGTTTAGTTTGTTAAGACGGCTATTTCATTTGGATTGAAAAAGAACTTCGAAAGCTTGCCAATAAATGCTTTATTGACCTTGTTTCTTTTCCGTTGAAATGTTTGATTTTGATGTAAACTTGATGGATGACATTCTTGCCCAGGCCCGTAACCGCCATGTTAGGACGGTTCCAACTCTGACATGATGCATCCTGCCGTGACATGCACCCAGATCGCCGTGGGATCTCTCTGGTCTAGGGATTAGTGATGTGCGGTCATAACCGCTGGCCGGTTACGGTTAAAAGTTCCACGGTTACGGTCGATTACGGTTAGCGTGATCTAAGAGATTGCGGTTAATCATGGCTACATTTTGAATTGGAATATATTTTGCTCGTATTTGTTTTACTTTTGGAACTTTAAATGAGTGACAATCGAATGCTGTCTAACGTTAAACAGCAAGTGCAAGATATTTTCAATCAAATGTGAATGATGTCAGAATCATAAACATGTACGCTAGGTTCATGCATTTGTTTGACGTAAAACTAACAGCTCTGTCAAATGGCTGCGTAAACAAGTCGACGACTGTAATATGATATATCACATAATTGGCTACAAGTTCTACTACTCGTATTAGTTATTGCTATGTGTAGATGTATGTACACAATATCAGAGTTAATAACATTTCGAAATTCTAACGTTCGATACCGGTAGTTTGGCTTTCTATTTATCACGACTTCTCATAATTCGCATTCAGGTCACCTTAATGGGATCTTTGCGTGTATATGTAGGTTTAGACTGCGAGCTGTGATTACGAGGATAAACCATCGCATGTAGGCCTCTTGTAGGTCATCGTATGCAGTTACGCAGCCTACACGATATAAAGGTATCATAATTAGTTGGCCGATCGTGATTGATTGAAGCGGTTTTCAAATGAAAGAAAGAATGGCTTGATCATGCAGCGTACCATAGGCCAATAGAACATGCGCCCATGCGCCTATATGATTCGCATTTGTAGCGTATGCAAAGCCGCTGTCTTTGACTACATGTGTGCATGTATTTGATAAACGTTTTTAACCACGATTTCTTTTAGAAATAAAGCTTTTTATAGTAATAGTTAGGGAAGGCAAGCAGGCTTATTAGGCTGCTGTCAGTATTTTGTCGATATGTGAAGTATGTCATGCATTATGCAAGTTGTAGTCTATTGCGATGACCAGTTGTAGGTAACTGATGTAGTGTATTGATTCAGCGAGCCTACGTTCAAACGATTAACAGTCGGATACAAAATCTAACGGTTGAGGTTGGTAACAGGGAAGTTTTCTTTACGGTTGGTTGCGGTCATAGAAGTGGATAATAGTACACTAGAATGGAAGTTTGATATCTTGGCTATGTACAATGATGGCACATGGAAAAATCTATGGTTTGTAGATCAGATTCTATCTAAAATATTGTATCAAAGTGAAATTATTTTAGACAAGGCAATTTTTCAAAAAATCGAAACCCTATGAACGCTAACCTACTGATATCACCCGGCTCTATTTTCAAATTATCGACGTTGTCTGATGCATCGGATTTGCTAAGAAATTTGAAGTGCCTCTATGGGGACACGTCACACCACCGACAATTCGGGTACTTGAATACTATACATCGAAAACAGCTCAGAACTGCGCGTGCGCCTAAAATCCTGGCACATTACAGACATCCTCTATTTTGATAATCTTTTGTAGTCGAAATAATGAACATTGAAAACTGGCTTCAGGACACAAGATTTCAAATATTCTGTGGAATGACCCATGTATTGTCTGCTTTATGCGTATAAATTTATAAAATGATGTTTATTAGGACCTCTTTTATATTGTGATAAGTTTCAAATATAGGTTACTGACTAATAGCATTTATCTTGCAAGCATAATTATAGCACAATCACTATGAATGAAAGTGATTTGATCTACAAGTAGATGATTTGCCGGCGATTATTCCGGTATAAAAAGTCGTGTGACTCAGCCTCCATTTAGCTCTGTCCTAAAGTCAGCTTGTAGCGATCTTCCCCTTCAGACGTCCCTGACACAACCAGGCTATATTAGGTCATTCAAAATTATTGTCAATGTATATCGGATGTGAAATCACCACAAGTTCAGAGTGCGAGAGGACTAAACTGTTTTGATCATAAGAAATTTGCGAGGAAAATTGCTGACATCGATTACTTGCATCCCATTAGAAAATCATTACAGCGGGAATTTATCGCATTAATTCAATCATTGTATCTTTTGCACTTCAGATTTTGGTAAGCAAAACTATTCGATAAGTACCCAGTGTGACGCCAAAGTAGTTATCGAGTGGTCAAAGAAGCGAGCTGACGAGAAGATGTCATACAAACCGGCGATGGAAAGAAGGAAGAAAATGGACAGTCCCTATGTGTTCGACAAACGGTGAAATTTAAGTAACTTTCAAAAGCTGACCACTCCTAAATCTGTTGCATAATATCTATTTGAGACACTAACCGTTCGATTCGCAGCGCTGAATGCAGATTCATATTGCAATGACAGTGCTAAATAACGACTGTATAATTATGGTGATAGATAGCGATCATGGCTGATGTCTTCAAAAAAATGCCAATTGTGTCAGTTGAAATTCAACCAAAAATTATCAGCATCATCAGACTTGTGGTATTTGTGAAAAATATGTTAGGGGAATTATTTTATTCAACAAATATACATTTCATTCAGCTGATTGGTTTTTGCTAGCATTAGTACATACAATTTACATTGATGAATGTGTGGCGATAGAATAACAGAAATTCAACTTTAATGATTTTCTAAATGTATAAAGCAAATTTATAAATAGACACGCTTGATAGACCTCAAATAGGCTATATTATGCGCACAATATATACCTGTTCTTGAAACCGACAAGATGAATAGCCTACACCGAAGTCTTATTCGATTGTCTAATATCATTATTTATGAGAAGTGTGTTTTCTTGAAATTTTGTTTTGATTACCTACATCTTTAATCCATGGATAAGTACATCCATGTGGGTTCTGTTCATTTGAGTTTAGTGCCAGTTGTGATGAACGAAGTATTCCATAATCGCAGCTTTACTGCAATTTCTTATGTATGAATCTAAAACGTAGCTACTCCCGCTTCTTGACGATTGGACGGTGATTGGATTTTCAGGCAGTGGCAGCAGCGGTTTTTCGAAATTTGAGACAGTGGTACTAGCGGTTTTGCATGTTCTGTCAAGTAAATGAAGTGTAGATCATAGTTCTCTTGTGTTTTAGCGAGATTCTTCTTTCAGTGGTTGACACTTTAGTAGTTGTTCCACATAGTTACTTACTACAGCTATACTCTCGGTCTTCGTCAATCAGCGTCAATTTTATGGAATTCATCCAATTCAGCACCACATCTGCATTTGGGGAATCTCACAGGCAGGCCACCAATACGCTGGGCAATAGGAATTTGGAATGCTTTATTTTCCATGAGTTCCCAAAGATGGAGATGATAATGATAATAATAGCCTTGATTTTCTCACATAAAATTCGGTGAGAGCATTACGACAGTTAACGATAACAATACAGAATCAAGAAGGAAGTACCATTGCGAAGAGGAACTAAAAACAACTTTACAGAACCGAATAAAAGATTGGTTATAGCGTCGCGTCCTTGATGAGGGAGGCAACTATGCTGTTGATGAATGACGGGTATTTGCAGAAGCCGATGTAAGAGCAAATAGTTTGCAAAGTGGATGAGACGTTGATTTAACAATTTTTTTCAAAAAGTTTCAAACAACTTCTTAAGCAGGCCTTAAGCAGTAAGTCATTTTCTCATCTTGCTCTACGTACAGTTGTAAATTTCGGCGAATGTGTATCCTCCTACCTCCTAGAGGCCTTTTTTACAACACATCTAATGTGTTCATTCCATTTAAGATTGTTAAAAAAGTAACACCCAGGAAAGAGAAAGACTGTGCACGAAGTAGCAATGAGGTGGATGACAAAAAGATATTTTTCATTACGAGGTTGCTTATATCCATTATCAGCATAGAAGTGGATAATAGTACACAAGAATGGAAGTTTCATATCTTGCCTATGTACAATGATGGCACATGGAAAAATCTATGGCCTACTATTCCATGGATTAATATAGTGTGTCTATTTGTCTGACAACAATTTTCCAATTTTCCAATATTGGAATGCGAATTAAAAATTGGTTCACAAAGTCATAATTAAAAGTGGTCGGTACGTGTACTGGTTGTAAGAAAATCTGAAGAATTCACAGATAGAAAGTCTACATGTAATTATTGGATAATTTCTTCTTCAAGCGTTTAAGAAACCTGGTGCTTTTCTGGAATAAACTCATTGAAAGTTTCTTTACCGACAATCATTTCTCAAATAAATGAAATGTCGCTGGAACTTTTCAATTAATCATTGAATGACACGTGATATTTTGGAAGCTGATATTGGAATACATGTGGAGATTTCGAAAATTATTCAAGTTTAGTGAACAGGGGATGCCTTTAAAGCAAAATTAATACTCTAAGATTTCTTGGCCTCTGATTTCAAGCTGGAGTTATGCATGTTCTGTAAATCGACATTACAAGTTGCATAAGAGTCTGATTATACTCTTGATAGATTATCGGAGCGATATTTCAAAATGATGAACGCACAGAACGTTTAAAGGATTTCCTTCTTTGTCATCCTGTCGGTGCAGCATTTTGTAAATTCACTATTGCTTTTGAGTACATGGTCTTTGGACAAGGGCCAACAATGCAGATCAAGAATTGGCCTGATAAATATAAATCCCAATCAAAAAACATGGAAACCAGCTCTTGCATTTTCCCTCAACTAAGTTCTCCCGGCGTGTGCCAAAATTTTCATGCAATTTCCATTCTAGGACTTTCTAAGTAGTATAGGGTTTGACATCCGGCACTCCGCTTCCCACCGGATGTCATACCCTCCCGAATTTTTGGAATATTTTCCAATATTTTACAAATTTTACACACTTGTGATTTTAGCGAAAATTTACAAAAAAAAAATTTACGTAGTCTTTTCACACAGTCTAAAAATATCAAAATATTTATTAAAAAATTGAAGAAACCTCAAAAATCGAAGAAACTTCGAGAATATATCCTTCGTTAATAAATGAACGCAGTTCTACTTTAATGGACATCGAAAAGATGAACATTGAAAAACACAAAGATTGAGTTAGGTATATGAAAGATAAGGAATCACAATTATTACTATGATAAGAGCATCATAAAAAACTAAGAAAGAGATGGTCTGAAGTTAAGAATGTAACACAAGGAATTGGAATCTTTATAAGAGTAAGTTTAGTAGTATTTACAATTGTTATTTCTTCTGGCGCTCCTTCAATTCCTATTATTGCTACTGCTTTGCACTCATATGATCACTCAATTGTAGAGAACAGCTGCTTCTCGCATTCATGAAGCAAAGCATTTCAGCACAAAGAGCTGTTACCCCCACTTAGACATTTGAAGGACATGCAATATATATCCAGCAAATCCTGCTCCAGCTGCAGTGCCATAAAACAATACACAACAACAATAATCGATATGGCTATTTCAGACAATTGTGCTGGAGTCTTATTTAATTTAACAGTGTTTCCTGTCAGTGACGGTTGTACCAAAACGCTCTCGTCATATATTCCTCATAATGTGTCAAGATTTTTCCGCTACTCAATCAAAGATTATCAGAGAAAATTTGCCAAATTTTTTCTGTGAGATCGCAAATTTGTTTATATCTTCAGAAAAACACGGTGATTATTTCGAATTTGTTAGAAAGGAGACTGCGAAATGCCCCCATTTGTTTGATCCATACTTCATCGAAGCATCACGGATAGAAAGAAAAAATTTCAAGAAAAAGCAAAATGAAGATAGAAGACAACAACAGTTACCGGTGAGGATGAACAAATTCCGACAAGAATTAATGGAGAATATTGTTGAAAGGTTTGCATTTACAGATTCTTTGGAGAATTTTATAGAGTTAAATGGTGGAAAGGATAATACAATTGGAAACTTGCATAAATACTTAACAAATGAAAAATGAAACAATTCACTCAGTGTTATGTGTAAAATTTCTATCGGCAAACACATCAACCATCTGCTGACTCTTTGTGGTAATGACGAAACATATTTTTATAGTCTTTTGAAGAAAAATCAGATCAATTATTCACGCACCGAAGTTTCATTTGCCATGAAATTAGGAAAATTGGCCGACAAATTTCCTAAATTTTGTATAGTGTCTGTTCCTCTTAGACTTTTAAAACGCGACCTAACCATATTGGAAGATTGTCTACAAATTGATGGAGAATTTTGGTGCGGCAACTAGATTTTTTGTGCTGAGCAATTGTGTGACATTCAAAAGGATTTCATTCTTCTCCTAAACAATGGTGCGTCATTCAGTTACAATACCGCGCTTCAACTAATCAAGTCGCGTCCACGCGTGGACATATGCAATGGAGTTTTGGATTTCGTTCTGAAACTCCGCTGTTGTTGCTGCGATACGCCCGCACGACACATTATTTTAATGTTAAGTCCCATGCTATTTCATTTTTTTCCTAAACAATGGTGAGCCATTCATTTGCAATTCCGCGCTTCAACCGCTTAGCTAATCAGATCGCGTCCACGCGTGGACATATGCAATGCTATTCCCTGCTATACATTCAAAATGATTCCATTCTTTTCAATGGTGTGTCATTCACTTACAATACCGCGCTTCAACTAATCAAATCGCGTCCACGCGTGGACATGAATCGTGTTGTAAAGAAAACTTATCATCTTTGAATCCCTCTCTTTTATATGCAATGCTATGTCCTGTTATACATGTACATACAATTACTATGCCATTCAGTTACAATACCGAGCTTCAACCAATTAGATCGCGTCCACGGACAAAATGTTATATGCATGCGCAACTTTGTATCGGTTATTTGATCAAAAGGGAGATGTAGATTCCTCTTCTGTCAAAGTTTATGAACAGTATACGTTAAAACATTATTATATTTTCTTTTATAAAATTGCTTGTTTTCAAATTTAAAGAACAAAATATGTTCAATTTATTATTTTTGTAAAAAAATGAATAACAAAAAGGATACAACGAGAAGCTGAAACATTGAAGACTCCGAGCTTAGCGCGCCGACCTTCGGTTTCTTCTTAAAACAATACGGTAAACAAACAACTACAAATTTCGATTTAAAAAAGATCGCAAATCAATTAGGAATAAAAATTTTCCACGTCTAAATGAGAGATGAATTACAATTGATAAAAAATGTACCTCAAGTGAATTTTGTAACAAATCATCACACATCAGATAAAAAAGGAGTACATTGGTCTGCGGTACAAAGAAATAAAAACGGTTCTAATTATTATTTCGATTCATACGGACTTCCCTCTACAAATGAAGTAAAAGAAATACTTGGAAATGGAGTGTATAATACATTTTAAATTCAAAAACCAGGAACTACTTTTTGCGGACAATTATGTATTTACGTTTTATACAAATTGCAAAAAAGAGTTACATTTCTTGATATTATGTTAGAATTGAATGAGCGAATTTAATTCCCGAAACGTTAGTTCCAATGGCGAAAGTTCAGTCTTTTGTAATTTATTTTCATAGAATCTACCTTTTATCTCCTCATTATCTAAATCTTTAATTTCATAAGTAATCGGATAAGTTTTATTTATTTTACATACTTCAAATATTTATTTACTCCAATATCCAAAAAACCTTTTTCAAATTTAGTTTTAAAATTAAAAATCCAGCTATATCCCCTATCTTAAATTTCGGCTTACGCTTTTCTAAATTAGTATTGCTTTCATTCCCATAATTATTTTCAAATATCTTCTTTCCTATCAAATCTGGATTTTCAGAGGCATTATTTGGAGTTTCTTCAATACTTGAATGAATCTTATTGTTATAATCATCAACAATTCCTGGTATTTTTTTTAACCATTTCTGATTACCTTGTTCTGTAAATTACTTAAATAATTTACTTTTTAACGTTCTATTAAACCTTTCTATTACTACAGCTTTTTCAGCATTTTCAGTGGAATAAACTGTTTGAAATAGTGGCTTTACATTTCTGTTATAAAACGCAGATCTTTTGTCAAGAAACAATTTTTTGGTTTTCTATTTCTTTCTTTGAATATTTCTTCAAACGCATATTTAACTGATAAACCACTTTTATTTGTTAATGGCTTCACCCAAGTGCATCTACATGTAGTATATAAATCTATAACGGCTAATGCGTATTTAAAATCAGACTCATTCGGCATATGAATAAGATAAGCACTCCAAAATAATCTTTATCATATACTTTTACCTTCAATAAATATTTCGGCTTTCTATATTCTTTATGAATTTCAGACGCGTAGGTTTCAGTGCCATGAGTTTTGTCTGAAACCTGACCGAATATTATTTTAGCTTGTAAAGCTTTTTTAACAAACATTCTTTCAATTTTTTCTCTAAAGGAAGGATTCTCAATACTATCTAATTCTTCTATCATTTTCCTATCAGTTTCATGACGAGATTTTAGGTCATGATTTCGATAAGCTAAATCGTGTCTATAATCTGCTGCATCAACTCTGTTTATTGGTTCTTCACCTGGTTTTGGATTATTATTCTAATCCTCGTATGATGATTAATAATCGTAATATATGATTCACAATATTATTGAAGTCGGAGATCACCAAGCATGTTATTGAGGCTGGTCACGTGATGTCTTTTGACGAAATGCGAAATATTGATGAGGCGAAAGAATGGCGGCCCCTAACGGGTCACTAAAGAAACTGTATTCGGCCAATAAGACAAGGGCAAACGTCGGATCATCTTATAATGCTGCAATATCATTCTGTCTCGCATGTATTTGTTCTTTCAAGTAATTTTGGCTTTATAAACGAGTTACTATCATCTTTAATCCGTATTATGTTACCATTCACTCATTTTGTAAAGAAAGTGTTTCAGGTGAATCTCACAATAAATCATTAAGGGGATGACAGACCTCAAAAGCGCTCGAAACATTGTGTTTTGCCCTTACGGAAATGTATCATCAAAAATATCATGATGCCATGACATAAATATGGGTTAATGATATTATTAATGATACAAATATCATTTGGTGAAAGTTAATGATATTTTAATGATATTGTTCATGATATTTCTAATGATATTTCTGCTGCTACAAATATCATGAGCAAAGTAAGGATATTTCTTCAATGATTTTATCGTTTCGGAAATGCCATTGAGTGAAATTGACTACATTTTCATGAATGTGAAGCATTTATTGAATATTATATTAAAGGTGCAAGTGAAATTAAATGATATTTATGTCATCGTCCTTCATTAACTGTGTCTCGATGCAATAGGCTAGACGGAGGGCCACGCAACTTATGTGAGTGCGCAAATTTTCCAAACCAGAATTCAGAGAAATTGCGCAGATTACGTCATCTCATGATATATTTGGTAAAGTAAATTTCGATTTGGTGGAATTACATTTTTAACTCTCTGCATTGTCGCTCACAAGTTGATCATTCAACGCTGAATGCATGGAGTAGGTATATTAGGTAGAGTGGTAACTCCTCATTTATTAAATCCCCAATGTGCATACACTTTCGATTTTATTAAATGAACTCAAGGGAGATCAGGTGGTAATTGACACCAAATGTGAGATATGCAAATTTTTGCAATTTTGCAGATATTATAACGGAATTGAGTTATCATGTGCAACAATGATTTCAATCAAATTTGATAGATATAAGTGGGTCCACATCATTATTCAGATTCAAGAAATAAAAATAAATGAAACATGAATTTAGTGAATCATAAAATCAAGCCGGTGAAAATTGAATTAAAAACCTGAAATTTCAGCCAAGAACGCACGAATAATATCGCGACTTTTTCATGAAGACTTTCATTATAATACAATTCATGATATTTCCATGATCATCAGCTTAATTTTCGCTTAGCTAGGATGCTTATTATCAAATATACATTCCTTTTGATGTCCAACTTGCTTCATACTACTTATGTAGGAGTGTCATCTCGGTATAGTAAATAAATTGGCAAATTTTGACTTTTTTCAAAAGTGCTCAAATAATTTTTTGGACCACGAGAACATAATCTCCGCAAAAAACTGAATCATTTGATATAAAAATTTTCACTGTATAGATCTACTTTTTTGAGTCGACACTCTACCTATATGTCACTACTCTATGATCCCTACTCTATGGCTGAATGAATTAAAATTCCATATTACAGTCCTTATTTAATATATCACAAGAGTTTTCAATTGAAATTGCATGATCTACTATATTTTGTTTAACTGCAGCTACACGTACTTTTTGATAATGCAGTAGAGGCGCAATGGGATGGTGGCAGATTTCTTGTTCAGTTTTGATCATTCCGATAACTGTCGGAGGCATATTCATTATTGTGAGAGATAAATGTCCAGCAATACAATGCATGTGTAGCAATTGACAAGAGTTCTACTATCCACAATGCGCTGGGACTGAATTATTGATGACATAGTTTTATTCATTCAACTTGAGAAGCATCTGACACAAACTCTTCCGATGAACCAATTCGTGTGTTTCTATTGTCATCTGGTGTATATGCCAACATTCATTTTACTTCAGACCACAATTCACGATGGCATTTATTTCACTTGACTTCAAGCAGGTTGATAACTCTATCGATGACTACTCTGTGGACTGGGTTAGGAACGCATCAGCTGATATATGTTTAACTAATTCACCCCAACCACAAAATTTCACCATAACAACCGAGTGCGCATTTTCGAATTTGTTGACCCGGGCCAAATTTAGGATCAGCTGAAAAAATGAGAGAGTGTTCTACGCATGTAATCAAGCTTGCTGACACAATTTCCTTGATTGTCAGCTGTACTAGCTTAATCCTTTGACTATAGTGTCTGTACTTCTACTGAGAAACGTATGACAAAGAAGAAATCATTGAGCAGTAATATCAGGTCCTGATTCTACCGGAGCACGTTTTGGGCTATGTGTTCTGAAAACGATTTTTGACCAACATAGGAAGAATACTGCAATTGACAACAAATGGTGAGTAGCAATTTATTGTTTTCAGCTATTGTTTAAACGAACTAATTAATTAGATTAATTAATTCAGGTTAAAACAATGGGTATTCCGTGAAACAGTAATTGAATTACTTTCATTTATTATTTAAGCAGCTATCATACTTATGCAAGCAGCTATATTTTCGTATATATTCACACCTCAACCATTATAGTGGAAGCACAATTGATGATTTTATATTGCCACTGTTAAACGGACATTACTATCATATTGTATAAGCTTCATTAACACTGAGTATTCACAATTTTCCTATATTATAGAGCACGCTACATACTTGAACACTACATCTTAGACAATTTTTCTACGCATATTCAGTGCATGGGTTCCTGTATCTTCGTGTTTAGTAGGCCAGTCTGACACAGTAGGAAGCTACATAACGTGACTATCAATTAACTTCCGCTTTATTTGCAAAAGAAGATTTATAGGCATATTACAAATTAACAAACTAATTTCAATCACTGTACTAGATATTATTTAGCAGCATCTTTGGGAAGTTGTTGAAGTACATTTACTGCACTCATCCAGTTAAGCAGACAATACATCTGCTACTCGCAACTGCTAATTTCTGAACTATATATCAGAACGTCACTCATTAGTACAGTTTGATCTAGGTAGTAAGCAAATTAAGAGCATCTTTTTTGAAAGAAAGCATTAATTTTCTGCTAAATTTTGATTCTCTTGAGTGCTTTGATTAAAATTATTCACTGAAATATATAGCAACATATATTATTGCCACTGATATCATCAAATCTGAGCTAGAGTTAGGTTTATAAGCTTGTAATATAAAAAAAGCGCATCAATGCCTAGAAAAGGGGATTATTTAAGGTGGTTGAAACCTGCTAGTAATGTTTCCATTCCGAAGTCAACTTTATGGCGAATGTCAAAAAGTTTGAATGAAAGTACATGTAACTCCATCAATGATGTATCATACCCAGTCGACGATCAGGAACCAATGGAAGATATCATTTATACCGATGATTTAGAATTTGATTTCAGCGTTCCTGAATTATCTGATGAAGCCGAACAAATTTTTGATGAAAATGTTGATACGGATCACGTGAATGAAATAGAGGATCATGATGAAACACCGCTGTATGAATCAAGCTACTTGACAATTCGTCAATTCATGCTGCTTTTTCTATCACTGATAGTCTCATGTAATATGTCATACAAAAGTGCAGAATCAATTTTACAGTTCATTTCAATGATTTTGCCTCAGCCTAACAATGTTTTAAGGTCCAAATATTTTTTGAAAAAGCATTTTAGTTCGTCGCTAGAGTTGATGCAGACATTTTTCTGTGAGACCTGTAATGAAATAATGGATGACGGGTTGCGTTGCAATAATTGTCGAAAAGAATATCAAAAAACAGAACTAGAGTCATCAAACCATCGTTTTTTTTATTCCAATATTAGGAAAATTTTAAGCGATATAATACACACGACAGTAAGCTTAGACCAGCAGTTGGATCCACTTTTCAAGAATTGTATGAAAGTTCTTCGTCCTACAGAGTATTAAGCTTAAGTATATATTCTGACGGCATTTCAATATTCAATTCTAGTAACTCATCCGCATGGCCAATTCTAGCCCTTGTCAATGAACTTCCTTCTCATGCCCAATTTCACAACATCTTCGTGATGAGAATATACTATGGTAGTGCAAAGCCTTTAATTTGAATAATATTTTAAGCATATATCGACTATTTTGAAAAATATTTCTAGTGAAGGTATAATGCATGCTGGAAATAAGTATGTTATGGTACCTATCAATGTGGTTGCTGACTCGGTTGCCCGATGTCAGCTGCAGAGTATTGAGCAATTCAATGGCAATTTTGGTTGTTCATGGTGCAAACACCAGGTTACTCGCGTTCCGAAGGGCAACGGATTCACGCAGGTTTATGATTTTGCTGACATAAGACTAATAGCACGAACACATGACGGCATACTTGCAGATGCGCAAATAGCCATTTCGACCAATCAGCCATTTCAAGGTGTTAAGGGAGTCTGTCCTCTAAGTGATTTTCCATTTTTTAATTTAGTGGATGGTTTTAGTGTAGATTTAATGCATTGTACTGATAGAGGTGTCATGAAATTAATGCTGAACTTATGGCTGAATCCGTGGATTAGCCGAACAGATCAGTTTACTAATATTCCGAGATTTCGATCTGAAATTGATCTTACGCTGAGTCAATTTAGAGTTCCATCGTTTATGAGCAGGCCTCCTCAATCTATAAGAGCCATAGAATTTTGGAAAGCTTAAGAATTTAATAATTTCTTATTGTTTTGTGGTCCTATTGTTCTAGAAAATGTGTTGCCGACAAATGCATATGAACACTTTCTATCACTGAATAAAATTATGTATGACATACTTACCTACGAAAGAAACAATGCTGACTTAGAAAAATTGGATGTAGGAATAAATAGATTTGTTTACGATTTTAGAGAAATCTATGGTATTCAAAATATGACTTACAACGCTAACTTGCTATTGCATATAAGGAAAAATTTGGCTCATTTCGGTCCGCAAGTATTGTACCATATGTATCGATTTGAGGCATATAATAATGTTTTAACACATCTATTCAATGGTACACAAAGTATGTGCAGGCAAATATTACAGCGCTTTAATTTGTTGTGGCACCTCGTGCCTTCATCTGATAGAGCTTTCGATGGAATAAGCAGTCAACTGATGAATTTTGAAAATTTTTTAATTCAAAATGTTTCATCTCGAAAACCACATTTAAAAAGCATTTTTAAGTAATGTAAGGCACATTGATATCGAAGTTGAAGTCTTCAAATCTATGTGGATAAACGGCGTGAAGTTCACCTGCTCTAAATTTTGTAGTAGTTCTAGACGATGCAGTTGCTATATATTGGACAATTCTGAAAATTTCATTCATGTTTTGTTCTTTATTCGCGTAGGAAATGAACATCACCTCGTAAGAAACCGTTTAGATATCGAGTCACTTTCAAGAAACATAAAGCGAGTAGTTGCACGTTCTTCCTCAGAGTTTATGCATGCTCCAGTAAGCCATATATTCAAACAGCTGGTTGTATATGATGATAATGGTCAAGTGAAGTTGATAATTCCTCCTACTTTCAATCCAGCATTCTAAAAGTCAGTAGAATTACCGGACTGCAAAACTGCTTGGTTGCAGGCCCAAACATTTGGCATTTATCAGGCTCTTTCCACACTAGGAAGGATCTTTGGGAATGGATGCGTGATCAACACCAGGTCCGGTACTGGTGGAACCGGTGGTATCTCATCTCAGAGGTGCCTGTTACGACAGTCCAACAAAGGCATCATCCATCTTATCCTTCTCAAAAGTCGAGGATTTGGTTGATAAGGTCGACAGAGAAGCTATTATTATCTCTTTTGAGTGCAAAGAAGTGCATGTAGATCTCTTAAAAGTTTCTTCCATTTTCGCTGATTCCCATATTAACAATATGTTGCCGAAGCCAATTCGTAGTAAAAGTCCGCTACATGTTTTCTTCAAATACAACATCCCTATTGGTCGGAAGCTCTTCAATTACAACCAGATCTTAAATAATACTTCTATAGATGAAATGAGAGAATTTATTAACAAGCCCTGTATTTGTTCTAATTCTATCTTTTGCTAATGTGAGTTAATTGCTAGAAGTTCCAAGAGCTTCATTTGCATTGGCTATTATAGAACCTTCTTCTCGAATAAAAAATACAGTGGGTATCACTGCTGATCCAAAACCTAATTCCTCAGTGCTATTAGGGGCTGGCCAAGCGGTAGCGGACAATTTCGTTTTCACGATATTAGTAATAAAAGTAGCTGGCTAAATTCAGACTTTGATTAATCAATTTCAAATAATGTGCTGTAAACCGGTCCCAATTATTTTGACTGTGTCGTGTCTTAATTCGAGTTATGCACACCCTGGCTGGTTTTAACCGGCAGTTAATCTTACGAAGCCCAGCGTGCTTTGCATGAGCTCAATGATTGATTGATGATCGTCAGTGATTCAAATGATGAAAAAAAGCTTCGGTGCCATAAGTTTTTCACCAAGTTTCATATTATGAACTCTGATCACATTAATATTTCCAAATAACAACTTGCTTCGAAGCTCCCCAACAAATACCTTTAAATCTTTCACAGCGATGAAATACGCTATTATTGAATGGAGGGAACTGAGAGACGACTACGTCTCTCAGATGTCAATAGAACCCGAGAGTTCCGTACGGGATCCCTGCCTTTTAGCGAACCACGATATTTGGGGTTCCATTAAATAGACCGGGTGCCAATTAAAGGAACCTGCGCGTGGATGGGAGGTCCATCCTGGTCACGTGCGTGAAATACATGGTGAGAAATTGTTTAATGTTACATTTTAAATTGTCGCTACTAATTCGTTCTCAGATTCCTTCTAACAAAAGCAGTTTCACTTTTTTTCGTTCATTAAATAGCTTATACCGAGTAGCCTAGAAGTAACCGAACCCTCAGAGGGAGATAAATACCACCCTCAGGTGATAGCTGCCGCCCCTAGAAGATGAGTCACAAGTCCGCTGTGTCAATGTCAACATTAGGGAAGTATATCGACCCTTAAAAACTGTAACAACATTGTAAAAACAGAATTAAAAGATGGCATCAATACGTCAAATATCCAGAACTGTTATTGCCATGCCTCAAGGTGTATACAAAGAACCCTACTTATTTACAACATTGTATATTCTATAATTGAAAATTATCAAGGATACCATCCAATTTCAATAAAAGTGTATATATTAGTCATAAGTAGTATGATAGGTAGTAAACGCAATAATGTTAATTACTTCGTGCGATGAGACAAAAATTGTCTGACAAGCAGGAAATGTGTCTGATAATACGCAGTAAGTGCCAAAATACTGATGTGGCTCACAAATTGTCCAATAACTGGCTGTCTACAGTTAACAGTGATGAGATGGCGCATGGTCAATTTACCACAAGTGCATTACATATCAGAGACTTTTACCAGCCACAACATTATTTTGTTTGGTTTTTCCCAGATTCACATAGATATCTGCTCTTACCAGACAATTTTTGTCTCATAGCGTGGAAGCTCTAGGATATCAGGTTCAAAGATCTACACATTGGGGCATGTTTCATGAAAGCGTGTTACGTAAACACCTTTTTACAGTTGAACAAGGGTTTGAACAATTTTCTAACACGATGTGTCTTGCAACCAAATTGATAACCGATTCATTAAAACTTATTAACTTAGTTTTAACTACCACCAACTGAAAACGGTGGATTTAAGCGTATTTCATAGTGCAGCACAGCGTACCTCCTTTTCATAACTCAAAGGGCCTGCTCTCTTTTGACCGTACAAAGAAGCATGTGATGAACGTTCGGGGTGATATCACCATGATAAAAGTTTCATGAAACGGGTGGTAGCTTAAAACCAACGATTTCAAAACTGTGTTTACCTAACACGCTTTCGTGAAATCGCCCTGGGAGTGAATGGACTCCTCATTGCAGTGGAAGCTGGTGAAGTTCGATAGCTGTGGACATCAGACTGCTATGATCTAATTGAAAATTTGAATGCTGCTACGGACAACATGTACAATGACTCCGTGATTAGACTTGAATAACTTGTAACTTCAGCACCTTGAAATAGTTTTTGTTGCTGCTTTTCCCGGACTTTTACATCATGACTATGGGATTGGATCTATTTCAAGCCCAAAGTGAATTGTGCCCGAACATTGGTCCATAATGTCATTGGTGATTGGTAAATCAAGCTAAATTTATTGAATAAAATTTGTAATTCGATGCCAACTCGCATTGCGTAGTTCATGAAAACTGCGGGAGGGCATTCGATTGAATAAATTGGATTCGATTATTTTTTGTTTTTATGTACAGCACAAAGCGAACTGATTGATATAAACAACTTCATGATTGTGTATTAACTCATATCTATATTATTCATTAGGCCTATGGCTAAACAAATCGCCAGTTTCAAATAATTTTGTCAATGAGTAAGATTACTGCAATGACTCTTCACATGTCAGACAAAAGCCTTTGGTTACAAAATCATCTGGGAAAGTTGTAAATGATTTGGAAAGTCACATGTTAGGGGGAGATAGTAAACAATTTGACAAAGATATTTGAACAAAGCAGAATTATTGAATTTACAAAATAATCAATTTCAAAGCTAAATTGAACTGAAATTTCACTTTCCACACATTGTTGATTCAAGGGGTTAGCTTCACTCATTCTATTGAAATGCAACTTGCTTCGAAAGCTTTAATGGGAAAGTGAAATCTGTTGACATTAAGACAACAACTCCTTATAGAGAAATGACTTGTATCTTCGATGCTAGTGGCCGCACTTTAGTCAAATTGGACTGTACTTTTGGAGGCAGTGTTCTTCATCATCAATGTAGATATCTACATAGAACAGACAAGTCTACAAACAAAAATTGACATAAAATGGCATTGTAGCACTTTTGAACAAAAAAACTATTTCATCCGTGAAGCAAGGTTGGGTCTTGGTTCTCGGGTTCACTCTTGATTGGGTTTTGGGTAGTATTGGGGTGGCACCCAAGAATCTTGGGGTGCGGACCTGAGAGCTTGGGTATCCCCAAAGAGTGAGAACCCAAGAGTAAAGAAATTTGCCATGAATCATCATTTGCGTTTTTCTTGGAAAAATTCTGCCTAAGTATATGACCACATCATGTCATAGTAAGTCATCTACATGTAAGCTCACATGTATGTCCATGTGAATATGTAACCTACCAAATATGAATACCGAATATGATTGGTCTTTCTATGATGAAACTGTGTTATCATCAACTTTCATATAGACCTACCGTAAATGTCTATCTCATAGCTTGCTTAACTAGCTTTTTAAACTATGTTTTGATTACATATGGCTTCCTGTGAATTTAATCCATTAAACTAGATGTAATGCATATTGTGCTCGACAGAATTTTGTATATCATTTCGCGTGAAATAAAACAACTAATACATGACAAAATGCAATGCATTCAACCAATACCTGCTGTTATATTGGCAGCCTGCAACAATTCGTAGATAACTTGCTTCATATTGCTTCATTCTTGCCTTGACAGTTAAAATCTTCGGCCTATATTGTTTATTCTACTATTAGGACACATGTACTAAAAATATAGAGATATCGGTAACATTTAATGCAGTGACTTTCTTTGATGATTGCTTCTTGCGATTAGTAAAAATATCGTTGTATCTACATTTGTGCTATTTTCATCCTAACGAGGCCTGCTATTTGTGTTTCGTTTCCCGATCAGACATGTTGTAAGGAATGTAGCTTAGTCATGCATGTTGTTCTAATTAGGAAATTATTAGGCTGTAGACGTAGACAGGGTTGCTGATATTTAGCCCAGAGATAACCTATGCCGATCATTAAAACTCTTAGCTGAATGTTGATATGGGCTCAATTCCGCAATAACAAATTCATGTAGTAAATAGTATTTAATATGAACATTAGATACATATTAGTTGGATAGCAATATGTACAATGTGGAATGAATCAAAATATCTTCATGCAATTTTAAATCTCAATCAAAATTCCAAACCTGTTCTGGACTTTACCTATGTCCACTTCATTATAGAAATATTCACTCTTGGGTGCAATCTTGGAGGGGTACCCAAGCCAGTTTGGACCCAACCTTGCGTGAAATAGGTCTCCCAAATCGTGGATTAGAATTTTCTTTCTTCTGATTTGCTTTGTTTGAATTGTATTCAAATAGTAAATAGGCTATCATTTTAACATCCAGATTTGTCTAAGATCACAGAAACTAATCATGGAGGCATAAATCATGGTATTTTCTAAATAAAGAGCTTTCGATTTTCGTGGGTATTAGGTGTCTGTTATGCGGTTCGCAGTTCTACACCATATCTAGCACACTATGCAGACCCAAGACATACAAGAATTTAATAGACTGGAAAAGCTGGTTGGTTTCCCTGTTGACGAACCTAAAATGTAAAAGGACTAATTTGAAAGGGTCGGATGTATAGAGGGATAAGCCACATTTTTTAAAAAACAGAGATATTTCACCCATGGCATGTTAAATCTGGATGCCACTATATATAAAGCCACTATCTGTACTTTATTGCGCAAGATGCAAAGCAAGAAATGTGCCATCATGTCGTTGTACAATGGTCGGGTGCAACCTGGCGAAAGAGAAGAAGTTCAATAGCAGTACACATGTCTTCCTTCTAACAGGCCACATACTCATTATTGTGATCGAGACTTGAGCCATATGGAAGATGCTGATGAGGTCTGCGGGAAAATATATAATGAACAATCCGGGAATGATGTTGATAAGATGTCCAATGATGTTGCTTCAAAATGCGTCACGTGGACTAAAATAGAACAGTTTTTACAGAGATAGAACAAACTTAAATCAATCTCATCTAAGTTTCAAAGCCTACTTTGAATTCCAATCTTAACCTTTAATTTTATACCTGAGATCATGTACTAAAAATTTAGAGTTTTTTTGAATTAGAGAAATTAGTAGTAAGGAATCCTCCCAACTGCGCACAGCGCCCCCCCTCTGGAGCGTGAGATGGGTTGTTGTGGTTCTGGGTCGACCGTCCGGGTGGGTTGTGGTCGACCGTCGTAGTTGGTCTTGGGCGGCGGTCTTTGTTTTTGGTTTGTAGGAGTGTTTGTAGGCGTGTTTTGTGTTTGGATTTGGCTTCCTGATGAAATTCTGCGTCGACATGTTGAGTTTCATGGGTGTAGGTGTGGTTTTTGTGTGCTTTAGGTGGGTTTAAGAGGGTTTTTGAGTGAGAAAATGGCTGTAGCGGCTATACGAAGCCTCGTACGTGAAAATGGACGGCGGATTTAAGCTTTTTGGCCAATTTTGGGTCTAGCAGACTTGTTTCCAAAGTCGTAGGCCAAAGAACGAAGAACTTCGACCCCCTCCCCCATCGGCAGCGTTCTTCCTACCTTGGCTCTAGAGATCGTAGAAAGTCGTGCAATAGCTCGCTTGACAGCTAAGAGTGCCACAAATTCATTGGAAAGCGCAGTTTGTCCCTACCTTCCTTTGCTGAGGCTTGAGAATGAGATTGAGACTTTTGATCATGTTAGAGAGCCATCAGAGGTTGAGTTTTGTGTTTTGGGCTCCAGCGGGCGAACGAAGCATCGGACGAGAAAACTGAAATCAGATTTGGAATCAGCGTCAAATTTTGGATAGCCAATGTTTCCCCCTCTTATCGATTGCATATTCACAGGATTTATAAGTACGAGTCCGGGAGAGGAATCTCACTAAGTAGAGAAACTGACTACAGGTAAGTCGTTTCTCTTGAGGTCCGATATCAGACTTCTGACTTTTCATTGCTGATATCAGCTAAGGAGTCAGACTTATAGGTTAGTCAGTATAGCATGACTGACCATTTGATGATAGTAGGCCGAAATCTTCAAACGGCTATTAGTTATCTTCTACAAGTCCTTTAGACTTGATTCAGAAAACGTTTGACAGCTCATGATGTGCTGTAGGTGAGAGACTAATTATAAACGTTTTATCAGTAGTACTAAAATACTGAAAAATTAAAATTCTTATTTAATGATGATGATTAAAGTTTTTGAATAAAAAGCAGCCGTTTATGAGTCTCTGCGACTTGGGACGTTTCCTCATGTAAATAACTCCACCGGTTTTCATGTCAAAATCGGGACCCGTAAACCAACACAGTGACATGACACACGCTCTGTCCGTCCGAGGTTGGATTTGTGGGTCGAGCCTTGGAGCTGGGATGACATCCCCTCTGAGTAATGCCTGTAACGGATTCAAAAGTCTAACGCCTAGACGACTGCTATCAAATGTCTTTGGACTTAGTCTTTCAATGCATATCAGCAAGTAGTATCCTATAAACACTTGCTATCAAATTTTACTCTATCTTTACAGAATCGTCACTATGACTAAGATGATTAACGCAAGGATGCTTATCGGCAAGTGTAGCTGTGGCCATATTGCCAGAGGCAGCAAGCTCAAAAAGCACATTAAAGAGGGGACGGTGGGCGAGCATGTGAGGAAAGTGTTGTTGAGGGTGTGTGTGCATCACAAGGTGGTATGTGAGGATGGGAGTGATGTAGAGTTCATTAGGAACCATATCCAGTGCCTTAGTGGCAATAATAGTATGAAGGGGTTTAAGTCGTGGTTTGAGGGAATTTTGATGGATATGGAAGAGGTGAGAGTGGAAGTGGCGACGATTGAGGATTCGGTAGGAAAGAAAGTTGTAGCCAAGGCGACGAGGGTTTGAGTGAGGAAGAAGTGAAGTTGAAAGGGAACATCAAGAAGCCTAATGTTGATGTTGATTTAGACTGTTGGAGGAATTGTTTGGGAACATTAATGATCTTGAGGAGAAGAGGATGGGTGAGGGGAAAGGAAGTGGGTAAACCGTTGGCAGCATCATTGCCTCGGAGGGAGGAAGGTAACAAAAGGGATGAATATGTGAGGATGAAGGATCGGTTGAGGGCGATTGACAAGAATAAAGTATTGGTGATGCGGAATGAGAAGTTGACTGCGAAGGATGAAGGGTATAAGGTGACGAGAGAATAGTTGGAAAGTATGAGGCAGAAGGAGAAAGAGTGGATGGTGGAAGGGAGTGAGCTGATGAAGAAAGCAAGTTTGGTGAGTAGTCTGCAGACGAATTTGTTGAGGAAGGATGATGAGATAGATCGGATGCGAAGCATGGTAAAGGAAACAGAGGAAGTGAAGGGTGTGATCAAGAGGTTGGTGGCTGAAGTAGAGTGATTGCATGAGCGTGAGAAGTGTAAAAAAGAAGAGCGTATGAAGTCCATCTTCCCCTCCTCGAAAATGATGTGTGCGACGCCCAAACCATCACTAGCAACCCCAATCAGACGCAGCAGTGCCATGAGGGCGACGGCGTCTGATGTTTGAACATGAACACGGACATCACTGGCGAGCTTGAGGACTTTATCGTCCGAAAAGTCCGGAAGAAAGTTCCCAGTAAGTTGCTTCAGCATGATAATTTCTCGACCGCATCTAATTTCCTATTCTCTTCCTTTCAGAGTTTTTACATCAGCAGTAGGATCGCTTTGATCCCGAGAACGCCCCAAACGGCTCTTTTAAGGGCCACACGGAGCAAGAGTGATAGTACCTCCTCGTGGTTTGCCCAGGACAGACTTCGGTCTGACTGAATCTATCACATAGTTAGAAAGACTGAGTCATGTCTTTGTATCAGAGGTATATAAACCATTGCCTCTTTCATTTTCATTCTATACTCCATCATGAAAGCACCTAAGACGACAGTCAGCTCTCCTGACATGCCTCGGCTAACACTGAGAAATTTATTTATTCAGATTCTAGAGATGGAGGAGCGAGAGCGAGTCTATAACAATCTTGCTCGAATCGGCTCATCGGTTACCGATGATGCCGATTCAACAGAGTGAAGATATATTCCGCCCTCTGACAGTCGGATGGAAGTAGAGGAGGTCGATGCCGCTGACATAGAGAGATTACAAGTCTCTCTCAGCAGAATCGGCCAAACCTAAGTCTGTTCATATCCCGAGAACGAACCAATGGTCTTTTTAAAGACCACCATAGGGCAAAATATGATAGTACCTCCACGTGGTTTTCCCTGGACAGACTTCGGTTTGACTGAATCTGTCATACAAATAGAATCACAAAGTTGTATCTGCTATCAGTCAACTTAAACGTTGCATGTTAAGGAAAATTTCGGTATAATTCTTCCTGTTGCTGGGCGATCTGTCCTGAGACAGCGGATGATATCGTAATGATAAGTGTGGCAGGGGAGAGTGTCATATTTTAGACCAAAACCTCTGGGGCAACTCATGTTGGGCATTTGACACAGTTCTCAACGTAGCACTTTGAACGCCAATCGGTTGAGTCGTAGCTATCCACAGGTTACTTTTTAAATTCTCCATTGCCAACGTTATCTGAGAATGAGCCATGAGTTCTTTTAAGAACTGCCTCTATCATTGAGGCTAAATGATGAAGGGATGAAATGGAAGGTCAGTCTTACGCCACACGTATACGAAATCACTTTTTATCTTCTCTAATGGTGCGATCTCTTTTGATAGAAAAGTAGACTGATAATAAATGTGATAACTAACCCCATATCTAAATTCCTCCATTTATTTCCATTTTTAGATACATACATTGCAAAACAAAGACATGTAGTATGTAGGTTTATTTACAATTGAAGCACATGTACTTTATAGCGAGGAAAAGTCAAGTGGAAGAACCTTTAAGTCACTGTCGACTTTCCCCTACAACATTGAAACGTTTCCGTTATGTTTCAAATTAGTCTCAATACGTCTCATTATGTTCCCCAGACACAAAATGTCGGGTTGAGAGTTTTAAGAAAGGTATAGTATAATTTAAGTAAAATTAGACCATATTGAATGATCATTTATTAGTTATATGATCTTTTAACTGATGTATCGAGGTATAATGATTATTCGTCTCTTTTTCGTTCCCGCACGTCTCGATAAGTTTAATTTCATTCACCATCATCCAACACCTTGTTGATATTTAATGTGAGGTTTTTCATAATCAGAAGACCACATATTATGATAAGATTCACATTAAATTAAGCTCGTTACTCTAGTTTGTCTGACACGTAATGAGACGAATTGAGACTTATTGAAACGTTTGTTTTATAAGTTTCAATTGGTCTCAATTTGTTTCATGCGAAACATTGACTTTAAAATGAGGCATGCTTGAACTATGCATCTGAGGGAACGATTAATATAGTTCACTATTGTTAAGGATCGTAATTATTGTAAATTTTTGTTAAACCAATTAACCCTCGAAAAATTAACACTCGATGTCTCTGTAGTGTCTCATGGAATAACACGAAAGATTCAGATATCAATCAGATTCACATATCAGCTGGAACGCAATGCGATCACCTACGATTAAAAAATTATGCTAAATGCAAATCAATACTGAAACAGTCATGATACCTGATAAATCTCGGCGTATACTTGCGTGTTAATCAGGAAATTAGTCTGAAAATAAAAATCTTGATAATGAATTTGGAATATATGCAATTTATTTACGATTCGTTCCGTCACAGTTTGATATATATGATCAATGTTGATCTGCTAAATTGTCGTGACTTTGGTTGCTGGACACGTCAAAAACTTCGGAAGTCTGCTTTACATTCAATTTGAATACGCAAAAATTTTACAGCATATACTATGCTCATGGAGTTCTATATGTAGTCTATATATTATGTAAAAATTCATCATTAATTTCTACCCATGCATCTCTTATATTTATAGGATTCATGATGATGTCAGAAGAATCACAATTTTGCGACTGCATTTGGAATAGATTATAATTACAACATTTTAATATTATCATGCAGCAAGTCTTTTTACGGCTGTGCTTATTCGATGCATGGACTGAGTCTGTCTTTCGATGATTTACGCAGCTTTAAGATAAGGCGGTCATTGTATGCCCATCGTATTTCATTTCCGAATAGACGAGAACTGCGCACAGATTATTTCCCCACTCCCGCCTTAGCGATTGACCTTCAATCGACGCGTCACCATCGATAATCACATGACAGCGAGAAGGGAAACGTGCAAAAGGTCTTCATTTCATTCCTGGCTACTCTGCGCATCGAACGTGATTCATTTGTCTAGCATTACGATTTTAGTGAAACGTCTACGACTTAGATCAAATTTTCTTAAACGACGCCTTGATCACCATCTTTTCTTTGGACACTTAGAGGAACTCAAATTCTGCGAACCATGTTCGACCTCCACAATCAATTTACAGGTCATTTATTTTGTCTTTTCAAGTTGCCGACTAAGCTTTTACCGTTATCATCTTACAAAATATTTTGTGATTTGGTTTACTTCATATTTAGTGACTTGACTCTATTTCCTACATTCGTCGCTGAAAACCAGGGCTTTGAATGCCATCTCGTGATAGTTTGATGCATTCTGACCAAAAAATGTGTTTGGATTTATATTACCAATTGCCAGAGCTTACAGGTGAGATGTCTATACTCCTTTCATTGCCTAAGTTTAAATGAATTAATTATGTATTAGTTATACACGTATTTTCACGAAATTATATGATTTACATTTTGAAACTTCATGAAATCACAAAAAAGAAAAGAAAAATGATCTTTGTTGTCAATAAAACGATAGCGTCATCTGATGTCAATTAATTTGTTGCGAATTTCTTCACTCTTGAATTCTATCCGAGTCAGATTGCTTCCCCACGCCTAAGATAATTTATCATAATTAGAGGCTTGCATATTCTGAATGTTTTGTAATCCTGGAATATTATGCGGTAAATGACATCGATCGCCAGTCGCGGGTATAATTTAATTATTATTGCTGAGACTACTGTTATAAATACGTACGTGTACACAATTCTTAATGTTTATGGACTAGTGCATGCAATATGTTATGATTAAGCGTGCATCCATTTGTCGAAAATCTATTTTTTATTTCCTCCAAAGTGCCACATGAGTGTAATTTGAACCAATAGGATGTGGATTAATTGTGCCATGTTAAGTCCTCATGCAAATTGAGTGCAAATCCATGTATCTATGAATTGTCCCATCATCTTTTTAAAACTCTGTTTCATTATCTAAGAAAAATACTTTCTGAAATTCTCTGTAAATGTTTTAATGATGTGAATTGTTTTTGAAATATACTATGAATGTTAACGAATTGTGCCATTCGAAAGATGTTTTGCAAACTTATGTTTTTTGCTTATAAACAAAATCTTTATTGTGTATTTCAGAGAAAGAATCGCTGCACGGAATCGCTGTCCTACAACAATCAAAACTGAAAATATGAATGGATTTAACCAAATTGATTCATCGAGTCCGTCCATAAAGTCATGTAACGGGCTGATGTGTTCAAGTTTTCTGTTATTATATGGAGGCTGAAGACATGGTTAGTCATTTAATTTTTTCATCAATGTCTGTTTCAACTGCGACACAGTCCATGATGCTGTCAATTTTAGAACTCGCATCTAAGACTGCTGTTATTGTTACACAGACGTGAGCGGCGAACATTTTATGTTATCGAACTTGAATTGCTTCCAATAATTTATCAAAAATGTATCCCTGTAACATTCTAACAAAGTTTCATGGAAACGTTTTGAAACGTTCCGTTACGTAAACATAATGTGCAAGCGTTACGTATCGGAGACGTTTCCTGAAACTTATGTGGAACGTTTCCGAAACGTAACGTTACGTCACATTGTTGATGGGGTTTGTAGCACTTTGAACGTTTTGGGGCATCTGGCGCTCTTCTCACGCGCTTTGTTTTTGGTGTAAAATCACCATTACTCCACTGATCACAATCTTCATCCCACTCGTCAACCACTTCAAAGATTTTGTTGAAGATCTCTAAGGTGTGAGATGTACCTTTCATCATGAAATATATAAGAATGAGAAGTGTTTCAATTTTCTGACTTTTATATGTTTTTCAACAATGAATTCCTCAACAACCAATCAGAATGATTCTAATTTAGATGAAGACTACACAAGTCGGAAGATTGTAGCACTCTTATTCACATTATACGAACTTCAATCCCTTTATCATTTATCCTCAGTGATAGAGGTAGTACGTAGGAGAAATGATTGTATCTATCATCAACTGGTATGATTTATACTGAGCTGACAAATGATCAGATTTTCACTATGATGTTAATGATTATGTTTGCTACATTACCCAGAAATAAGTGGAAACAGACAGATGAATCAAATGAACATTTATTAAGAAATTTACAAATAATTGAAAAGTTCCTCGGAAGTCGCATTGTCCCATAAATCCTCACAATCACAGCAGTTGCACTTCAACTGGATTTCAATTCATGAAAAAAACGAAATTCATACATTAACAGGAAGTTAGGAGGATTAGTAAACTGAAGACGGAAATGTCAAATATTCAGCGTGAAGTATTCGGTTGAAGAGGTTCCTTCCGATGCTGCTCTTGTTCACTGTTCTCTGTAATAAATTCGCTCTTCTCCATAGATTCCGGTCGTGGCTATTCGTCGGGGGAAGGAACGTGTATAGTGCATGAGTTGCGTTGGTAGTGACCGTCTTGAAAAAGCGGTTGTCAATTTTTGCAATAGTGTCTTGAGTGTTGATTGCCTTGCAGTACTTAAATTTGATGCTTCTATTTACGTAACTTCTAAATACGCACCAAAACAGTTTGACTCTCTTGTCCAAATCTAAAGTCTATCGAATAGTAACAAAAAATGATGATCACATACATAGTAGCAAACTGCAGCAAAGGTTCATATTTCATCAGAAGAGATTTAAATTTGATCCCTTATAAGGGATTCATATTCGCGTCTTCAAAGAGACTTCATACAAATAGACAGAGTAGATGTGAAACAGCAACTACATGCATATGAAAGGCCATCACATGAGAACACCATGACATAGAAAGACGAATGGGTAAGAAATCTCAAAAAATGTCCAAAATAAATCCAAAATTTGCATTAGAGCAAACTTACACTGATCTTCGGCGGACGAACTTCTGTATCTTTAAATTCACAACACAGAGATATTAACTCTTTCCATTTCATGAAAGAAGTTTGACCCCTTGCATAATTAGAAAACAAGAAAACAACACAAATCGCATCCGAGACCTGTCGACCGATTCTCTTTTAGGCTACTGGCTGGCTGGCTGGTTTACCCGACCCCGTCCCGCGGATAGGGGCGTGGCGGAACGCCACGGAGACCGAGGAGGCGGGCAACCCCCACGGGCGATGCCAAAGATCAAAAACAGAGCCCGAGGGCCCGAAGATAGCCGCTCGGGTAGAAGAGAGGGAGGGACAAGAGCACAGTAAGTGGGGTACATCGTGGTTTACACCACAAACAGGGCAGTCAGGAGAAGTGGACCTGCCAATCCTGTGAAGATAGGAGTTGAGAAGAAGGCTGTGGCCGTTGCAACGAAGACGTGAGAGCTCACAACGGACAGCGCGAGGGAGGGACAGCTCCTCAGTTGCTACGCTAGGGAATGACGAATGAAGGACTTCAGAGAAGACAGACACTGAGGAGCTGCAGAGGGGAGAGAAGTGCCACTTTTGGCAAGCGCATCTGCAGTATCATTGCCACTGATGTTCGAGTGACCAGGAAGCCACTGCAATGACACTGAGATCGAGGAAGAGCAGAGGGACGACAAAGAGGACCAGACAGAGTGTACAGACGTGGACAAGAGAGGCGACGGGGGTGAAGAAAGCACGGTCAGAGCCGAGACAGAGTTGGACAAGAGAAGAGGAGAGGAAAAGAGACACGAGGAGTGATGGGAAACGGACAAAGAGAGAGCATGCTGGATTGCAACCATTTCAGCTGTGAAGCTTGAACAGTGCGCACCAGCATGAAAGGAAAGAGAGAAAGTGGAAGAGCATGAAGAACAGTTTATGGAAAACCCGAGCCACCTGGTCCGAGTCGTCCAATAACGGAACCGTCAGTCCAGATGGTCAGGTCAGCAACGGGGAGGGAGGAAAGGTGGTCTCCCGAGTGACTCTTTTCTATGGGTTTTTAAGGGAATATATGGGATTGTAAGGGATCCCATATGATCCCATTCACGATGCAAATAGGATCATATGGGTTTCTTGGGGATTATATAGAATCCCTTACAATCCCATAAAACTGAATCCCCTAGAATCCACGATTCTCATCAAAGGATTCCGTATGTAGAATATGAAAGGGATTAATCAAAATTAATGCTAATCAATCGAAATCAAACCGGTCTCACAGATCTTTATGGATGACTTGCAAGATTACATACATCGATTTCGATCATTAACAGTGTGGGCCAATCGCTCACATAGACAGTGTATAATGGACTGCACTGTGAAAATGGATGCGATGGACTCTAGACCTACACGTAGAAAAAGATTCAATGATGGCATACAGACTTTATCCTGTGGGGACCAGAAAACTTCAGACAATTATCTATGGGCCTGCTGTTTTAGGACCTTCACATAGGCCGTTATCATTCCTACTGTAACAATTTTGGTTTTTCACTGGTTGTCTGGAAAACTAAATGATTTGTTTTGGTTTCCTAGAAAACTAATCCCGCAATGATTTGCTGGAATAACTTTAAAATGTAATTATGTAATTTACTATCCTTTGGTACATGTACTGATTCGAATCCTACTTATCTGGCAAGAATCCTATATGT